>VMDO01005965.1:44445-105781 GCA_007922755.1 Pedetes capensis | reverse complement strand
GTAATAGGAATTGTTGATGTATTTTTTTGTCTATTATTAAAATGAGAAGTAAAAAGCTAACAATTTTACTGCCTGTACCAGGATACTCAGCTATAGGAATGGCAGATAGTGTTGCCTGAGTGCAAAACTATACATCTTGATATCATATCCTTTAATTGCTCATGGCCAAGCAGGGAGAAGGTTTATAAATATTAGAGATAAAAGTAAAGGGATATCCATTAAAATTTAAGTAGTTGATGTTTTTAAAGTGAAGATATCCTGACCAAAAATTCCAAAATTGCTTGCTAGGTCAACTGAATTATTTTGATGATAGACAATGAATTTTGTTTTTCTTCTTTATAATCAGCAAATAGTTCTGAAGCCAGTGAAAGATAGAAAAATACATTTTAAAAAATACAGTCTCAAAGTAACAACGTAAGTTTGAAAAGGGCAAGTTTGATTTTCTGTTTTTATAGCCTTTCTCTTATTTAAGAAGATAGTTTTTTTAAAAAAATCCTAGAACATACCTCAGATTTTTGATTTTGAAAACATTCAGAGAAGACCCGTTCTTCAAGTAAAAATTGTCATTTTGAGACTATGGATGATTTATCAGGTGCAGGATTTTTTGTTTCTTGCAGAATGTCTGATGAGGTGAGATTCTTTCCTAACAACATTTTACAGATTAGTATCAAAAGTCTGAACAATAACATTGAAATCAAGGACATTCCACAGGAAATCAATCAATTGTTATGGAATAGATAATGTGTTTTCTCCCAAAGCAAGAGAGTAACTATCATCTGGATGTTATTAATCTTACTTGAAATACTTTAACATTCTAACATGCTGTACTAAACCATTTTCTTTCTTTCTTTTTTTCTTTGTAAGGAAACACAAAAAGTTTACTGATTTCTTGTCAAATTGCAGTCTTAATCAAGAGCATTAAATTAACTATTTTCCAATAAATCATGCTTATATTTTACAGGAGGAGGTATCAGTATGCCTTAAACCTGGTCTTTTGTATGGTAAAAAGGAATTAGACTGATAAAGGAAAATGACTTAATTTAGAAGCTAAAGTCAGATATGTCTATATGTAGTTTTTTCTTCTGATTTTAACTGTACTTAGGACAAATAGAAAAAAAAGAGGAAAACATTTGAAGAAGTTAATGTAAACCAAATAGAAATGCACCTTGTTCAATACTATCTAATATTGTTATTTGCCCATGATAATGTTAAGTTATTGCTAGAGAAACTTGAGAGAACAAATTATGAGTACACTATGGCTCTAAGTCAATTTGATTGTAATAATTCTAGCTTTCATATGTACTTTTAAATTATCTTTATTTTGGCATATCATCTGTAAATGTTTCTAAGTATGTTCATCATATATGCTTAAAACAATGGCAGTCATGAATTTTTTAACAAAAATCTTCTGAATTATGAGTTTTCCCTTGGATTTTAGTAAAGTATGTCTGTGTCAAACAAATGCTCAGAAATTGTCATGATTCACATTTGATGTTCTTCAGCATTTTGGATGTTTTATACTCACTTATGAACCATTTTGCATGGTGTATATTTTGTTTTATTTGAAGCTTTTTTAAATTTTGAAAACTTGGTTTCATTTTGATTCCTTGGCAGATTAGGGATAGTAATAGGTTGTGCATGCTCTTTCATTCCTTACAGGCTACTTTCTGATAAGAGCGAGAGGAATATATTAGTTCAGTAGCCAGTCATTTGTTATTTCAGAATACGAGTTTATTCATATACCCAGTAAACATCTTGAAGCATTATGTTAAACTCCGAGTATAAAAGAGTGGTGAAGATGTGTTTGCTGTCCCAAAAGACTTCTTAGTCACAATATGACCATCCATATGGAAGGTACAATAAAATAGTAATGGAAGTGTACAGAATATCATGACAGCATAGTGTTGTTGTTGTTGTTAGGTGCCATCGAGTCAAGTCCGACTCATAGCAACCCTATGTACAGTAGATCGAAAAACTTGCTAATTCTGTGCCAGGCACATGATCTTATTTATGTTTAATCCCTTTGTTGCAGACACTGTGTCAATCCATCTGATGGAGGGTTTTCCTCTTTTGCATTGACCTGCTACTCTCCCAAACATGATGTCCTTCTCCAGGGATTGATCTCTCCTGACTACATGTCAGAAATATGTAGGACGCAGTCTGGCCATTCTTGCTTCCAAGGAGAACTCTGGTTGCACTTCTTCTAGGACAGATTTGTTGGTTCTTTTGGCAGTCCATGGTATATTCAATAGACATCTCCAGCACCACAATTCAAAAGCATCAATTCTTTTTCTGTCTCTCTTGTTCAATGTCCAGCTTTCACAACCATATGATGCCACTGAAAATACCATGGCACGAGTCAGACGCACCTTCGTCTTCAATGTGACATCTTTGCTTTTCAATACTTAGAGTCTAAAGAGATCTTTTGCCACAGCTTTTCCTAGAGCAATGCGTCTTTTGATTTCTTGACTGCTGCTTCCACGGGTGTTGAGTATAGAGCCAAGCAAAGCAGAATCGTGGACAACCTCAATCTTTTCTCCATTTATTGTGAAGTTGTGTACTGACCAAGAGTAAGGATTTTTGTTTTCTTGATGTTTAGTCGCAACCCATTTTGAAGGCTATGATCTTTGATCTTCATCAGTAAATGTTTTAAATCCTCTTCACTTTCCCAAGCAGAGCTGTGTCATCTGCATAATGCAGGTTGTTAATGAGTCTTCCTCCAATCTTGATGCTGCATTCTTCCTCATAAAGTCCAGTTTCTCTAATTATTTGCTCAGCTTATAAATTGAAGAGATAGGGTGAAAGTATACAGCCCTGACGCACAGCCTTCTCAACTTTAAACCAGGCAGTGTTTCCTTGTTCTATTCGAACTGCCACCTGGTTCATGTACAGATTTCTCATGAGCACAATTAGGTGTTCTGGTATTCCCATTTTCCGAAGTGTTATCCATAACTTGTTATGATCCACACAATCAAATGCCTTTGCATAGTCAATAAAACATAGATAGACATCTTGCTGATATTCTCTGCTTTCAGCTAATATCCACCTGACATCAGCAATGATGTCCCTGGTTCCCCACCCTCTTCTGAATCCCCCTTGATTTTCTGGGAATTCCCTGTCTATATACTGCTGCATTTGCTTCTGAGTGATCTTTAGTAGAATTTTGCTTGTGTGTGATATTAATGATATTGTCCGATAGTTTGCATATTCGGTTGGATCCCCCTCTTTGGGAATAGGCACAAATATGAATCTCTTCCAGTCAGTTGGCCTAGTAGCCGTTCTCCAAATCTATTGGCATAAACATGTTAACACCTCCAGTGCTGCATCTGTTTGTTGAAACATCTCTATTGGTATCCCATCAATTCCTGGAGCTCTGTGTTTCACCAGTTCTTTCAAGGCAGCTTCCACTTCATCCCTCAACACCATTGGTTCCTCTTCATATGCGATCTCTTGGAATAGTTGGTCATCTACCAATTCTTTCTTGTATAATGACTCTGTGTATTCTTCCCATCTTCTTTTGATGTTTCCTGCATCATTCAATATTTTCCCTGTAGAATCTTTCACTACTGCCACTTGAGGCTTGAATTTTTTTTTCACTTCCTTAAGCTTGAGAAACACAGAGCATGTTCTTCCCTTTTGGTATTCTGCCTCCAGCTCCTTGCACATGTCATTATAATATTTGTTTTGTCTTCTTGAGCTGCCTTCTGAAACCTTCTGTTTAGTTCCTTAACTTCATCATGTCTTCCTTTTACTTTGGCTGCTATACATTCAAGGGCATGTTCTACTGTCTCTTTTGACATGTAATTTGGTCTTTTCTTTTTTGCTTATCTTTTTAAGAACTTTTTGCTTCCTTCTTGAATGATATCTTTCATGTCATGCCACAACTCTTCTGGTCTCCTATCACTTGTATCTAATGTATTAAACTTATTCTTGAAGTGGTCTCTGAACGCAGGTGTGATATACTCAAGGTTATACCCTGGCTCTCATATACTTGTTCTAATTTTCTTCAGCTTCAGTTTGAACTTGCATATGAGAAGTTGATGGTCTGATCCACAGTCAGCACCTGGTCTTGTTTTGACATTTTGTATAGAGCTTTCCATCATTTCTTTCCACATATGTAGTCAATTTGATTCCTGTATGTTCCATCTGATGAAGTCCATGTGTATAGTCTCTGTTTATGTTATTGAAAAAATGTATTTGTAATAAAACGTCATTGGTCTGACAAAATTCTATCATGGGATCTCTAGCTTTGTTTCTGTCACCAAGACCATATTTTCCAACTACTGAGACTTCTTTGTTTCCAATCTTTGCATTCCAGTCATCAGTGATTATCAGTATGTCTTGATTGCATGTTTGATCTACTTCAGATTGCAGAAGCTGATAGAAGTCTTCCATTTCTTCATTTGTGGCCTTAGTGATGGGTGCATAAATTTGAATAAGTCATATTAACTGATCTTCCTTGTAGGTGTATGGATATTGTTCTATCACTGACGACATTGTATTTCATGACAGATCTTGAAATGTCTTTTTTGATGATGAATGCAACCCCATTATCATTCCCAGCATAGTAGACCATATGATTGTCTGACTCAAAATGGCCTATGCCGGTCCATTTTAGCTCACTGATTCCTAGAATGTCAATGTTTATGCGCTCCATTTCTCTTTTAATGATTCTAATTTTCCTAGGTTCATACTATGTGCATTCCATTTTCCAATAACTAATGGATATTTACAGTTATTTCTCCTCATTTTGAGTCATGTCACATCAGCAAATGGAGGTCCCTGGGGCTTTATTCCATTTCTGTTATTGTGGTAGACTGTACTTTGAAGAGGCAACTCTTCCCCAGTAGTCTTTTGAGTGCCTTCCAACCTGGGGGACTCATTTTCTGGCACTGTATCTGACAGTGTTTCTTTGCTATTCATAGGGTTTTCAGTGGCTAATTGTTTCAGGAGTGGTTTGCCAGGTCCTACTCCCTAGTCTGTCTTAGTCTGGAAGCTCAGCTGAAAACCTGTCCACCATGGGTAACCTTGCTCATGTCCGAGGTTACAGTGGCAGAGCTCAGCCTCATCACAACACACAAGCCCCCACAGTGCCGCAAACTGTCAGATGTGTCAGGGGGCATAGTGTAGAAGTTCCAATATCTGCCTATAGAAGTCAAGGAGCTAGCAGGTTATGCTGAAGTGGAGAGACTGAGGATGTGTCAGAATAAACCATGGAAACAAGTGGAAGAACTCAGGAGGAAGGAACAACATGTAATGACTTGTATATTATAGGAAATAAGTCTGTGTAAATTCATCATCATTTGCACTGTGCTTCAGAGGTTATTCATAAGTGTTTGTTTAATGATGAAAGGAAAGAGTCAATGGAATTACAATCGTCTAAACTTAAAGTCTACATGGCTGACAAAAGAATGTCATGAAACTATCAACTGTTCTGAAAAGTTGCTTTAAAATTCTGAGAAAGCCCAATGAAATTACATCAAGTACATGACTTCCTTTATACCATTTCAAATGCTTAAATGTTTAAAATTTTAGTCTGAGCCATCAATTGGCTGAGAGATTTCACAGCTGATATATTTTCTTGGAATACTATTCAAACAAGTAAACTGACCAAATGTTGTTGTTAGGTACCAGTAAGTCAGGTCTGACTCATAGCAACCTTATGAGCAACAGAATGAGACAGTCTCTGACACTGTGCCATGCCTGGCATTATGTCAGCACTTCTCTTATATTTGTAGGGTTTTCAATGGCTAATTTTTTCAGAATTGTTTTGCAAGCAGACTGCCAAGTCCTTTTCCCATTATTGTGGTGTTGGGGATCAAACCCAGGGCCTTAGAGCATGCAGAGCAGCACTCTATCAACTGAGCCAAACTCCATCCTAACAATTGACTAAATAGGTTATGAAAATTGTCATTTATCTTAAAACATATTACTATTTTACTTTAGTCTCTTCCTATATTGAGGGAATTATAAAATATTAGTTGAACATCTTGTCTAGTAGGTATCTGTACATGCACATGACAAACTTTGTTGGATATAGAAGTCTATATAGAACACACAATCCGTTTGGATCCTATAATGTTGTATGATGCTATGCACCAGCTCATACATACTCATTTTGCCTCACACTGTAGTAATGAAATATTGCAACGGAATTATATCATATGAGATTAAAGGAAAGAAGCCCCAAAGACCTTATGGATGAGTTAGAGAGGGCTTCCTGGAAGAGGTTGTGCTGTTCATGGTGGCAACTCTTACCTCAAATAATCTAATGTGGGAGTCTTGGGATAAAAACAATTGGAAATACAACAGTTACAAATTTATGATTGGGACAAATGGTAGGAAGCAATTCAGGATGAATTGAAATCACATATTGAGAATATATAGCTTCAATTGGTGTATGAGGAAAGAGAAAATATTTAGCTGAAAATGAAGTATCACTAAAGAGTGAGAGAAGAAAGATCACTATAGGTTGAATAAAAACCTGGAAAACCTTGGGTCCGGATGGAGATGGGCATATTCAAGAGGTTAAGTTTTTTAAAGGGGAGGACAGGAGTCATCATAATGCAAGTACTGTGAGTAAGAGGGAAGTACTACAAGAAACAGGTAATAAATAAATATCTTTAGCCATTTGTATATATTGACTAGGTGGTAGGAATAATAGGTTAAGGATGGAGACATACATTTGAGAATAGTCTGCATAAACACTGTATATTAAATGACTATGTGTCTTATAACATTATCAATGAGCATATTAGTCAGCTTCTTAATACTATAACACAGGACCTGATGTGTCTTTTTTATGAAGTAAAGAGAGATTTACTTGGCTCCCAGTTCTGGAGAATCAAGTGCCAGATCAGGCAGCCCCATTTGCTTTGGCCTATAGCAGGGGTGGGACATCATGGCAGAAGCATGTATCCGAGCAAGTGTCCATTTTCTAGTCAGGAAGTAGAGAGAGGATGGAACATGGTCCCACGATCCCCTTTGAAGGTATGCCACTAATGATTTCAGAACTTCCCATTAAGCCTCTCTAAGTCCACAGACTGCAAGCCAAGCTTTTACATGTCCACAACCGGGGGACACTACCCCCCAAATCATAGTACTGATGAAGTTTTTAGTATTACATATATGCATTTGTGAATTTCTTGAAAATTGAGTTAAATATATCATAGTTATTCTATGAAAATATTTTAATACAGAAAATAAGCAACCCAGGATTCTCTACAACATGCTTATTAAGACTATGACAAAATATGATGGTTTGTAGTTGTCTAGCATTGTTAGTAGCATACAGTAGGCTATACAAAAATACTAAATATTTTCAATTTCCTGGATGTGTCTATTTGTCATATTAAAAAAATTGGCCTACCATTTACTTAATTACTATGAATACATTATTGGTTAGATTTAGTTAAATTTAATTGAATTACTCTATCTTGGCATATATTATTTTTTTCTTTTTCGAGATTCTTACACATTTCTGAACATATATTGTATGGTTAGGTTGCCTCTTTTGTAGATTGGTAGTCAACTATAATTTAGAAACTTTTAGTGAGATATTGTTGTTAGGTGCCGTCAAGTCGTGTCCGACTCATAGCGACCCTTATAGGGTTTCCAATGGCTGATGGTTTCGGGATTGCCTCAGAAGTGGGTTGCCACATCCTTCTCCCATTTTTTGTGGTGCTGGGAATCAAACTTGGGACCTCAGAGACTGCAGAGCAGCGCTCTACCAACTGAGCTAAATCCCAGCCCCTTTAATGAGATTCTCTGCATGAATTCAGAGATCCATATGCAGGGGCAATACAGGCAGTCATTTAGGAGAAGTTTTCAGTCTGTATTATACCCCTGCAATCCAAATATGCAGGATGTAGAAAAAAGGGAGGATGTACGGGAGGGAACAGTTAATTCACAGTTATATTTTTAGCATGCTTATAGGCTACTGAGTGTGTATTTTTATGTTACTCAAAATCTGTTCTTTAGTTGTTGAAGCCTATATAAAGCTTGCCTGAGCCATAGCCCTGTGGCATCTGATCCCGTCAGATCTCAGAAGCTAAGCAGGGTCAGGCCTGGTTAGTACCTGGATGGGAGACTGCCTAGGAACACCAGAAGCTGTAGGCTTGGGAGAAGGACCTGGCAACCCCCTCCCAAATATCAATCTGCCACTGAAAACCCTATGAACAGCAGAGAAGCACTGACATTAGTGTTTCACCTGTTGTACAGAGGGTCGCTATGATTGACGGCGCCTAACAACAACATATAAAGCTTAGTTTCAGCCTGGATAAAAGCAGCGGCAATTATTGGAAATCATATTAACTCACTCTATCCCATTTTCCATGAATAAGAGAGTCTCTCTCTCTCTCTCTCTCTCTCTCTCTCTCTCTCTCTCTCTCTCTCTCTCTCTGTCTCTCTCTCTCTCTCTGTCTCGCTCTCTCTCTCTCTCTCTGTGTGTGTGTGTGTGTGTGTGTGTGTGTGTGTGTGTGTGTGTGTGTGTGTGTGTTTCTTCTGTGTTACTGGGGGGTTAAACCCAGGGCCTTGACTTTATTTTACAAGATCTCTAACACTGGGCTGCACCTCCAGCTCACAGTTTTTATTTTCTATCTTGAAACAGGTTCTCCTTATGTTGCACAGGCTGCCTCTGGTCTCAGATTTGCAATCCTGCCTTTGCTTCCTGAGTTGCTGGGATTTCAGGCTGTGCCATCATGCCTGACCATTCTTTCTCTCTTAAGCTTTCATTGTATTTGTGAATTTGAAAGATATTATATATGTATACATATACATGCAATCTTTTTCTTAAAGTGACTGTAATATAATTTATTTGTCAGGTTTTTACTGAATAACATTTCGGCTTTCTCACTTTCTCTACTCATAAGAAATGTAGCAATTTAAGTGTATATATTTCCCTAAAAATGGATATTATTCATGCCTCCTAAACCCTAATATGAATTATTCTCATGGATTTTGTTAATATAAATAATTATAAATGACATTTAAATAATATAAACATATCAGCAGTTTTGATTTTATTGTTGATCCAAGTGCATCAAAATAGTTGAACATTTTGTTATTGTCCTCATAAATAATTCTGAAACAGAAATCCTTACCATCATTTTCTGTGTTTAATGGTTATTTTTTCTGCCAGATGGAGAATATTTGTCTTAGCAGGAATGAAAATTTTTATTGGCTTTTAAAATAGGTAAATAACTATGCTAATTAACATACCCAAGAGAAATGCATGACTGTATGTATGTATGAGAAAGACACTATCATTTGCTTATCCAACAGTCATCACTTATTTCTATCTATCACAGACAAATGATAATTCCAACCCTTCACCCTGCCTTCCCAGTGTCATCTTGGCCAGCATTTTCCCTAAATGCAGAGCAAGTTTCGTGACCTTACTATGTAGTGTGTCCTTTGCCTGGAATGCTCTCCTTGGTTTCTGATATTCTGGGCCCTTCTTATTCTTTGTTTCTCTGCTTTTGTTACGCCTCAGAGAGAAGGACCTGATTTGCTTTCTAAAGTAATCCAAATTATTTTTCTTCCTCTTCACCCCTTTCCACTTCATCCACCACACTTCATAAAATGTGATGATACATGTGTGATGACTTGGTTATATTCAATTTCAGTTTCTAGGTTTACAATTCCAGGCAGGCAGAGAGATCTTGTCATTTTCATTCACCACTATTCTTTTAGGTGCTAGCACTATGTGTAAAAATTAAAAAGGTGCAATGAGTATTTGCTGAGTCATTGGAAATGACTAACTCATTGTTTGAATAAAAAAATGAATGAGGACAGGTAGGATATTTTTCTTTTCAATGAATTAATAGATTAAAGTTTAAATTCATATAACTAATAATATGATATATCAAGTTTCATTGCAGCTACATTTGTCTTTTATAGAAGAGTCAATAAATTATATAATTACAAAACATCTAGACAGAACACAATTTTAACAAGTTATCACCAGTTCAATGATAGTATTGTATCTTTTCAGTTCCTATTGTTATTGACTTTTCATCAAGAACCAGATAAGACAATCAGAAGAATCATATTTCACTATTAGAAAATTCACCATATAATGAAAATGTTTAATCAATTTAATAAGCATTTTCCCAACATAGTTTAAGAGAACCAATTATTTTCATAGCAACATTGAAATTTCCAAGTAATTTTAACAGCCATATAAAATTGATTGCTCCTAAACTCTGTTCTGAGATCATAGATAGATAGATAGAAAGGTAGATAGATAGATAGACAGACAGACAGACAGACATATATGTTACAATTTGTATATTGATAATCTTTAATGTTAATTGCTATTAAGCTTCTCATGTAATTATAACTATTTTAATTCCTTTTTCCCCTGAAGTTTTTTCTGATGTTTTACTTGGCCTTTCTCATTATTATACAGTACTATTAAAGGGTATACTTTAACCAATGTTAATTTATAAAAGACCGCCTTTATTAGACTATTCTGAATATTTATATTTATATATGTAATTAATTCATCCCTGCATCTACCCTAATGGTCTTAAACCCTAAAGAATTTGGGAGTTATTCAATTCACAGTTCTCAGATATTACTTGTTTCACTCCCTGTCTTTTTTTCCCTCCTGTTCTATCTTTCATTTAAAAGAGATACAACCATGGATTTGAACAAAATGGGGTTGCCCTCCTTCAATAGCTAAGAGTTACCTTCAAGTGTCCTTCAAAGGGGACCTGTTTACTGCCCTTTTCATGGGTACTCTGATTTCAGATCAACTTCACGGGAAATACACGTCCACTTTTAATGACAAGGTTCAGGTTGTTCTGATGAATGTCTGTCCCCTATCCCTGATTGACACCAGCAGGCTGTGGAGGATGACAAATTGTCAGACAACAGATCAATCTGTGTTCTCCATTAAGTAATGAGGAATGAAAGGGCAGAGGCATGGGGGGTTGTTTTCTGTGATTACCTGGAGGTCTACTAAGGATGTTTGTAAATCAAACATGTTAGCAGTCTGCATGTCCTAATTATACATGCACTAGTGTGGGTGTTTGAGTGATGAGAATCGAATACTCAACAGATACCTTCAACAATAAAACCACAAATAAAAATGATGAGAAGAAAGATGTAGAACAGGCTGTGAATTTAAAACACAGTGGCGTAGCCTGAGGAGGAAAAGGATGTATTGAATAGGGAAATGGAATATGTTAATAAAACAGCCTAAGGTGTAGACGTTTGAAAATTAGGAAAACTGTATTAATTATCAGTTATTTTTTAAAGTGACATTTTGGTTGACAAAGAGGATTTATTTTTAAGATTGATGATAAAATATCTTGGGGCATATTTCAGAGAGATGGTCTCTTGAAATTACCAAGAAATGCATGTATCTTCCAATTTTGTCATCTTAAAATTTCAAATGAAAGAAACCTACACAAAATTTATAGATCTTCAGGAGTATTTTCTACTTTCTTTATTAACATTCAGCAAGTTACAATTTTATATGCCATCTTTTGGTTTTGTGATATGCTTGTTATAAAACACTCAGAATGGAACTTTGGGACCAAGGACTGAAACATAACAATGCTAAGTTTATCAGATGACCTTTGAACTTCCCTTCTAAATTGGGAATATATCACCTTAAGAATGTTTTTCTTTGTTCTCTTGTAGACACAGTGTCTTGAGTTCAAGCAGAAAAAGAATTCCCCTAAAACGATACAAGGAGCATCTCTCAGTGTATGAGCAACAAGGTACAACTCAGCCATAGGAACACATTGTAGCCTGGAAGTCAGGAATCAGTCTTTCTCTCTTTCCCTCTTTCACTCATCTGTAGTCTTCCTTCATACAGTTTCTTTTGATCTCTTTATATAAGCCAAATACTTTCTTCATAGAGACCAGAAGGGTACTTAAAATATTTTCCTTAAAAACATTTTTTTATTTAAATGAGCAGTCAGATAGAAGGACTTACTCAAGCATCACTTTAAATATCCAAACAAAACATTGATAGTCAAACTTATGCCAGGTATCATCCTTGCACCAACCTCTTATGGCCAAAAAAGTGAAGTCAAGTATTCCAAGAGTGTTTTTAACCATGTAGGCAAAGATAGAAGCTGTTCCTAGATAATGAGAGACAGTTGCTCCCAAAGAGGGCTGTATTGACAGTCAACATCTTAAGTTTCTACTACAAAGTTAGTTGTTGAAAAATACTGGTGCAAAGTATAAGGAATCTTATTTTCCATATATTTTTAATGTAAAATTGTTGGAACACCTAGGAAAAATTCTTACCTTAAGTGAGTGAAATTTTAATTACCACAAATTTTAAGGACACAAAATTTTATTTTTATTACATATTTTTAGGGACATACCTTATTAATTATAAATGAGTAGAAGAAGGCCCAGAAGGAAGTTAAGTCTTAAAAGTTTATAGATGCCTTTAAGATTTGGAAATGAGCGGGTTAGTTTGTACTAATTGGCATGGGCAAAAAAAATACAAGGACTAACTGGTAGAATGTCTATTATGAGCAACAAGGTATATTAAACTATTTACTAAATTTGCCCATGAAACGATTTATATAGTGTAGGTAATAAATTATATACTGAAATAATCCCCTTATCTATAAAATTATAATTATAATTTCAATATAAGATATTAGCTTTGTTTGAAATGAATGGTGGGCAATTAAAAGTCAATAGTCAAATCACGTTCATAGCTTGCTTCTTAGTTCCATGGGTTTTGTCTGATTGTTTATTTCTTTTGTCAATATAAGGGTCTTGAAATTCCAAATTGTATTAGAGGTAATTTAGTTCAACTTCCTGCATGTTGCAGGAATTTTTCCTGCTGTATATTTCCCTATCTCTCCACACAGTCATCCAAATAAACCAAGATACATCCAGGGTTCACAGATATTCAACTTTGTTTTGCCCACACAAGAATGTACCATGTTCCTAACAACTTGCACCAAGTACACATTTTAAAGTTCATTTTCTGTCCCTTTTGGCTCTATTCGAGAAAGAAGAATGTGGGATATTAAATTTTAGGCTTCAAATAAGACACAAAAACAGTACATATCATATATCAAACTGAGTTGAGAAAAAGAACATTTATAAGTTTTTTTAAAGTTAGATATTAAAAACTCATTATATAATATAAGCTTCTCTTTTTTTAAGGACATAAAATGGAGGTGTTATGATTCAGAAAATTTAAGGATCTTTAGAACAAACTGAGCCCTGGATATCTTTATAACTTCCTCTGAAGGCAGGATTTTTAGCAATGTTTTCTGTGTCATCTGAAGTTAAGAGAATATTTCCTAAGAACCGGTGGTTGGCTTCACATAGGAGAGAATTGGCCTAGAGCCCTGGAGAATCTACTGCTCAGGAGAACCTATTAGGGTGAATTGATCACTGAAGTTTGGATGGCATAAGCTAAACCTCAGAGCTGAGGAAGAGGTCACACATAGGAACCTAATGCATCATCTCGATGTAGGATGTATAATGTGAGTTTTTCAGCAGAGTACCCCTTAAAACACATAGACACATCTTCCTCCAACATACACATATATACCTTACGATGGAATCAACTCTAAAGTAGCCAGATCTAGAATGCAAGATACCATCCAAAAACTATTAACAGTGAAGAAAGATAGTTTGTCTCTATTTACCTTTTAACACACATATCTTTCCCTCCATGAGGTAAGTGGGGCAAAATTCCAGCAGGAAAGTTGAAATCAAACTTCCAGGAGGCTTCTTAGGCAGCTACTGGTCTAGCCTGGGTGAAAAGAAATCCTATTACTTTTAATAATTTTGAAAGTTTTCACTATTGCATTAAACTAGACATATAGTTACTGAGTCAAATAATTGGTGACTGAGTGACTAAGATTTTCTCTTACTTAAAAGTGATTAGAAACTTGATGACTCTGCCAGAGTTTTCATCTAAGAGTGGGGGAGAGTTCCATCTGGAAAAAACTTACAAGAATGTTTGGACAGCCAGGTGTGGTGGTACACAGATGTATTCCCAGTGATTCAGGAGGCTGAACCAGGAGGATCACAGGTTCGAGGCTACAGGCAGCCTGTGTACCTTAATGAAACCCTGCTTCAAGATAAAAAGTAAAAAACAAAACAAAAAAACAACAAAAAAAAACTAAAAAAAAAAATGAGGTGTGAGTCCATCTCAGGGGTAGAGCACTTGCAAATTATGCATGAGGTCTGGGATTCAACCCCCCCCCAGTACAGCAAAAAAGAAAATAAGTAAATAAATAAATTAAATTACATTAAATTTAAAAAGGATGTTTGAAGACAAAAAGGTTGCTTTGCAATTTGTGATCAACAGTCATCTTAGATACTTTACTATTCAAATTGGCACTACATTTTTGTGCAACTTGTGTTATTGTTTATCTATTCAATAAATGCTCTGTATGCTATGTGATGGTCACTCTTCTAAGCATTAGCAACACAACAATGAATGTTATACAACTAATCCTTCATCAGTTTTTAACAGAGTTCTCAGTCCAGTGGCAGGGAAAAGTAAGTAAATCCTTGTGCTATTGAATGACAAAGTGCTATGGGGGTATGCAGCAGGGGAAATCATTTTGGATTTAGGGAATAAAGAGGGGAACACCAAACTTAGTTGCATCTACATAGAGACATGAAGGACAAGTACACGTTATCCAGATGGACAAGGTGAGAAACAATAGTCCAAGCAGAAGGGCTAGTTTTGAAGCTGAGAGAGAATGAGTCACAAAGGAATAAGGAGGTGAGTGGGAGTATGAATAATATAGAAAATAGAAAGTTCAGAATGATTCTGGAAAGAATTTCAAAAAAGTAGGCCTGGAGACAGTCCTGATGCTGAAAGTTTTATAAAACATGCTGACCAAATATGATTTCATTTTAAGACAATCAGAAATTATTGATGATTTTCCATAAGGAACATATTTACATATGAATAAAGAATTTTCTGAAAATAAAGGGGAGCACCTTGGGAAGTAACAAGATGCTGAGGTTGGTGGCTTTAGATGGGCAAGAATGTGTTGCCTACACATTTTAATAATTTGAACATACAGATTGAAAACCTACTTTCACAATAATTAGACACTTTGCTTAATCCTATTTTATCTGGGCACAATTTACCATTTGTCATCTTCTTATAGACAGGAACATTGAGTCACAGAGTAACAAATGTATAGCCTATGAATACACATCTAGAAAGTCCTGGAACAGAGAATGAAACAAATCTTTAACTCCAAAATCTGGCCATTTTCTTCCTTCCAGTCTTTCTACCCCAAGGCTAATTGATCCAAATTTCAAATTCAAGTGAATGCATGTCAGCTGCATGAGGTCAAAATGAATTACTTTTAACATCCCATGATTTTTTAATTATTTTCCATTTCATGGACATGGGCTTAAAAATTATAGTTCACTTTTTCTTTCAGTTGCAAAACTATTCCCATTTGCCCTTCAGAATGGTCATGTATTGGCATGGTTACAAATCCACAAATTCTCCTCTTCTCCCTAACAATTTATGGTCTGGCTGTCTTCAAGGATTCTCACACACTTCTAGTTCTGAGACACTCTGGTTTTATTGGATTACTTCAACAGCAACATTATACTGTAGGCCTGTATATTAGAATGATATATCATAGTAATTCTAATGCAGTTATTCTAGTGTGATTTAGATTGCAATCCTAAAGCATTATCTAGATATAACACTAAAGCAATCTCTGAGGAAATTTTGTTCATTCCAGCAGGGAAAGGAAAGTCCTATTTTATGCATGAATTATTAAATATGTACTTAAAGGGGGTAGCAGCCCTTTTAATTTGGTGGAGCTTATTGTTTTAATTGGTAAAAAATGATAGATGATCTAGAGCTTGCAGTATCCAGAGCCAAGGAAAACAAAAGAAAAAGAAGCAAGGAATGCAAGCTTGGCTGAGAACTGAGCTGGATCTTTGGAAAAAAATATCTAGCAATTGATTGACACAGCTATCAATTAGTGTTCTACTTTACAGAAGAGACCATAAATTTGAAGGGATTTCTTCACAATTAAAGGATGTAAATATAGTTCTTTTATTTCATAAAACGGTGTTCAAAGAAAATAGTTGTTTAAGCCTTCATAAGGGGCTGGCCATGATATTAAATCAAATAAAAGTGCTTGCTTGCATTAAGATGGAAACACCCACAGTCTCCAGGTATTATACTTACCATTTCATCTTGGGTGACATTTCTTTGATGGCAAGTTAACCAGTTATTAATAGATTATGGGGCACAAGAACAGCCTCTGTTCCCCACCCCAACATTTATAAGAATATGTAATCATCTTCACAGCTAAATCTCTTTTACTCAGTACATTAGGTAAAAAAAAAAGTGTTAATAAAAAAATAGGAATGAGAAATTTAGCAACTTCTGACCCTAAATATATAGAAATCAGGTGGTTATTTCCTTTTCCTTCTTCAGTATGTATATATCCAGGCTGAGAATATGAATTTGTAGGGATATAGTCCCTACTATCAAAGTCAGGATTACTACCAGGCAAATAAGAAAATACACAGGGTGATTTCCTCCCCTGTTTTTATTATAAGAGTTTTGAAACATTCAGAAACATTTAAAGAATACTACTATTGAAAGCTCTATAAACACATCTAGATTTTAAAATAATTGGAAATTTTTACACATTAGCTATATCTTTATGTGTATATATGGACATACATATGCACAAATGGAGTCATAGTTTGCTTACTATACTATTTGAAAAAAATTACAGATAAAACTACACATTATCCATAAATACCATATCTCCCCTAAGGAACATGACTTTCTTCTGTAGAATTATTTATAAACAGAATATAAAATTTTCTCAATTAAGAAAATTAACAATTTTATAATATACTCAAATGCTTATATATACTCAATATTCAAATTTTCTCAATTGTCTTTGATTTATTTTCCAAACCAAATCTAACCAAGACTCACATATTGCTTTTAGTTAGTAAATTTTATTTTTTAGAGCAGTTTTAGATCCACAACAAAATATAACATTAAGTTCTGTTACAACCTTTCTCTCTTAGTCCCTTTGTGCTGCTACAACAAAATACCTAGATCTGGGTAATTTATAAAGAATAGACATTTATTTTGGAAAGTTCTAGAGGTTCAGAAGTCCATATTCAGAATGCTAGCCTCTGATGTCTAGTAAAAGATATCTTGCTGTATCCTCACAAGGTGAAAAATAGAAGGGCAAACAAAACTGTGTATGCTGTGTCCTCGGAAGGCATAACGGCAGAAGAGAGCAAACCCATTCTTGAAGCCCTTTCTATAATGTATTATTCCATTTATGGAGGTGAAGCCTTCATGAGCTAAACACCTTCCAAATGGTGGTGGTTGTTGTTAGGTGCCATTAAGTTGGTATCCGACTCATAGTGACCATGCGCACAACAGGTGAAACACTATTGTCAATGCTTCTCTTCTGTTCCTAGGGTTTTCAATGGTGGATTGATTTTTGAGAGTGGGTTGCTGGGTCTGTCTCCCAAGCCTACAGCTCCTGGTGTTCTAGGGTATCTCCTGTCCAAGTACTAACCAGGCCCCACCCTGCTTAGCTTCTGAGATCTGACAGGATCGGATGCCACAGGGCTATGGCTGCAGGCTTCTTCCAAATGGTACCACCCCTGAATACTTTTGCATTGAGGATTACGTTTACAAATATTAGGGGACACATTTAGACCATGGTAGTTCTCTGAATAATATGTTTATGAGGTTTCTCTTCATCCTTTTAATGTGAAATATCTTTCTTTTGAAATTATTTCCTAATGGCATTGCCTCCTGAAGAAACTGAGATGTTATAGCAGTCTCATATTCTGGATTTGTCTGCTTGGCAGTGATGTTATATAGTAAGCAACCCTCTCAACCTTATTTTCTATAAACAGGCTTGATTATACTTAAGTTAAACTGTTTTAACAAGACTACATTCTTCATAAGAGATGCTTTAAATTTCATATATATCAGCTTTTCATAGTAATAATTTAAGTTGAATCACTTGTTTGAAGTGATAACCTGTAGATATCCTACTTGTAGATATTGAATTTTTCCCTATGAGGTTTACAAATTATCAGTGAGGTGATATTGTGGGAGTATCTTTTCCATGAAATTCAAAAAACAAAAAACAAACAAAAAGCCATTTTGGTCAGTGGTTTTCGATGCATTCATGTGCTTTGCCTGAAATAGTGATGAGGATTCCAAATTTGTAACTTAATAATTCCATCGTTATTTTTGCATTTTCATTAAATGAAATTTATCTAAACAGAATAGCCATTCCTGATAAACATTTTGTATGTTTTAAGTGTAAAATTGTCAACTCTTTCTATGAAAAAGATTTTGCAAAATTTGTGACTAGATTCTAATATTAGGGTGAGATGAACTAGCATGTGTTTGTGTATTTTGTGATAGTATTTATTTATTTTTTCTTTATAAAATTCTATATTTTTATGATAATTTGAAAATATAAAAATATTCTAATTAAAATATAAGAACATTTAATATTAATTCTATTTTCCTAACTTGAATTTAATATTTGAGCTAGGCACAGTGGCACATGCCTATAATCCCAGCGACTCTGGAGGCAGAGGCAGGAGGATTGCAAGTTTGAGACCAGAGGCAGTCTGTGTAATTTAGCGAGACCCATCTCAAAAAGTAAAAAAAAAAATTGGCTGGGAGTGCAACTCAGTGGTACAGCACTTGCAGAGCATGTAAGCCCAAGGACCTGGGTTTAACCTCCAATACCACAAAAAAGAAAAGGAAAGAAAAGAAATTAATATTCAATTACTTTGCTTGGAAATAAAAATATGCCTTTTTGGAGCACTTTATGTGTAATAGCCAATTTTTCAAGTAAACACTATGTTTTCTTGTAGAAATCACCATGTTTCAGAAGAGAAAATATATTTGGTTACCCATATTGCCAAATATTTAATTGCTAGATACATTTCAGAGCCAAAATTTGAAACTAAATATTTTCCCCTTCAAGAAAGCTTCATACCAATTGTATCAAACTTTTCAATTCATGAAACTTAAATAGATTTGGAGTCTATTAAAATAAATTGGATTCTCCTAGTTTTAAAAAATTTACTGGGATTTTGTTTTAATTCAGATGTAATGAATTAAAAGGAGGAGATGATTGCCGTTGGAAAGATAGCTTGTGACTTACAGCTACCAAGAGAAGGCTCATGAAGTACCACTCAAGACCATATGGGGAAGCTTCAGATCAGTCAGTAAGTACAAGAATGAGGGGAAAGCTGAAACTAGATCTTTTTTGGGGGGTGCATTCTTTTTCTTATGTAAAGGACTAGGCAAGGCATGTGGCCAAGATGAGATGTAAAGATTATGTTTGGAAAATTTCAATGGGATCTGGGGTATAGAAATGGTCCTTATTTGTTTATTACCTGCCCTGGAGTGATTTAAGGTAGAAGATAGTCTTGCACTGTACAAACCTGATAAAATAAAGGTGGATGTGTGGACTTGTGATTAGATGGGGTGTTTGTTCACTTTTTGTTACTATAACAAAATTCCTGATGCAGGCTATCTTTATATAGAAAAGATACTTTCTTAGCTTACAATTTCAGCTTAAACTCCAGCTTTATCATTTCAGTCTCTTGTAAGTGTCTAAGGATGGATGGTATCATAATGGCAAGTACATGTATGAGAGGTAGAGATCACATTTCAAAACAGGAAACTAAAGAATGATTCAGAGTCAGTATGGCTCTTACAACAACCCACTTTTGAAAACCTCAGGAGTCCCATGGAAGCTATCTTAAACTTGAGTCATCTGGGACCTCCCACTAATCCTCACCTCTTGAAAGTCCCACCACTTTCAGCCTTGCTACACTAGGGAACAAGCTTCCAACATAGAGAAACACACGTAACATATCTAAGCCATAGCAATCAGTTTGTCTATAAAAGTTGAGTTTGCAAGCAAGTTTTGCTATCTCTAAGAATTGCCTAAACCTGGGAGAATCATTCTCTCCCTAGATCCACAAAGCCTAAGATTTTACACCATCATAAAATTCAGAAAAAACATGAATAATATGATGAACATAATGATTAGTATAACTAGGAAGAAGTGCTGTCTAAAAATAAAGAAGTGAATATAAATGGGTTATATTTCTCTGTGTAGTCATTTAATAGTATGAATGTATTAACACTTAACTATAACTAATGCAACTTCTAAATCATGTATCAATTAGGAAACATGATACTCAGTTTCATATCATATGATTTATCTATGTTAGGGAATAAATAATGTTTTTAGTCAACACAGAGGCATAAGGTACTTTAACATAGGAAATATATTAGGAAAATACTGTCAGTAATACAATTCTGATTTTATTTTTTAGGAAAACCTAAATGTTATTTACATAGAAATATCAGCAATTTCTGTTGTACTTTATGGTTGTTTATATTAGCAGAAAGGTTCTAAGATGTTCCAGTAATTTCATTTAAAATGATAAGTGTTTGGGCATGCTTTCTGTATCATTTATATGCCATAAGGGCATTTTGCAGTGCCCTTGAAATTGTAATGATACAGATATAGCATTTATTCCAAAACAAAGACAAAATGTGTTACACTTATCACCCAATATGTTTATTAATTTTAGTAGAGATTCTGTTATTGACATAGAATGACAGTTCCACATTTGAACGATGTCAGTGGCAGTGATATAAGATTCACAGAATGTTAAGCGGCTCCCATCTGCATAGCACTGGAACATCTGCCAGTACATATGATCCAGCAGAGGACACAGACACTAAGTGCTGAAAGAAGCAGTCTGATTCTCATCCTGTTGGATAAACAGAATATTTTTTGCTCCTCTGACGTATCAGTGGAACTAAAATAAATTTATAGCTATCAAATTTCTAAAAATAGCCACAAGCTTATTTTTTAATACCTGGAATGTTAACATAAAAATGACAAATGATAAAATACTTTTCTGGTATCTAAATGCTACTATTTAATTGATCTGTGAAAAATTTCAGGATATTTCTGTTCTGAATAATCATTTGTCTAAAAAAACTGAGACTCCCTCATGGTCCCTGGACTCAGGATCCTCATGAAGATTTTCACATGCTGATTACTCAGTTAGATTTCTTCTGTTTCTTCTGTATAATGTTTGGTGATACATGCTATGCATGTTCTGTCTGGCTTTGGCATATGGAGGATTCAAAACAGGAATAGAGATAAGTGAACTGAAATTCACCAGTTCTATGTATTGGGTTTTCCTTTTTCATTAGTTAGACTAACCATATACAAAAATCAAAGAACTGGTCTGATTTTAACCAGATAAAGTGATAAAGAAATAAGATAATTAAAAGAAAGATAATATTGTGAAAAATGAAAAGGTGGATGACAACCAGTGGCAAGTTTAATATGTAGAAATTCTGATTCTAGCTGGTGTTGGACCACAGACTGGGGTGGTGTATCTTTACAGCCAAAGCTAGTTGGAAGCTAGCTTATTTATGAGTGATACAGCACCACTAACTGAGCAGTGGTGTTTACTGGCAAGTAAAACTCTTTCTCCATGCTAAGATAATAATATGAGGCAAAGTTACAAAGTAGAAAGTCAGATTTTTTAGAGACTACAAAGCTACCATTATTTATTTATTTATAATTGATAGTGAATCTCCTGTTAAAATCTTTTGAAAGTGCTTTTTCACAAATGACTAAATCATTGAGCAATAGTGAAAATTATTAGAAATGACAGTCAAACATCTTTTCAAAAATATCTAGTAATTAGAAAAAGACGAGTCTTGTGGAAATCTGTTTGCCTATAGTATGTTCATCTACTAATTAAGAATAATCGGATCTGCTTGCTATCACCTAATACAATGAGTTGCTTTGGGAACAGCACAAATGATATATGTTTACATTGTTACACAGGTATCAGAAAAGTGTATGGCTTACTTTCCAATTTTGCAGGGTATAATGTGCATCTTTAGAAAATTCTAACATCAACAGTGAACAAAATTGTCCTAAACAGTTTCTAACATTCAAAGGTCTCTCTGTAGTCTCCTAAAGATTGGCTGCTAATTTTCTTTAAAAAATATGCTTATTTGAGTCATGGTTGTAAAAGAAGCAAGGTTATAAGGTTATTGTCTTTGTTCTCCCTTCGCATATGCTTATCCAAAACAAAATTGAGATAAATAGCACCTTCATCTCAGGCTAGGCATGAGTGATCATTTCCTTTTAGCTTTATCATTCAATAAAGAAAGCATTAAGAAATTAATTTCACACACTGAGTGAGAAGCAAGCTGGGGAAACAGTTAAATGGCACAATAACAAATAAAAACAGACTATATAATGCAGAGTAATGTTCGGGAAATCTAAGAGAGCATTGTATTGATTTCCTGAACTCTCCAATGAAATCATCTAAGATGTGTTGTGCAGTCTTCTGCCTGAGGTCTACTTTTTATAGGTATAGCCACACTGGTGTAATTCTTACTTCCCTCCATCTTCTTCCTGAGGATCCTTTTCCCATTCCCTGGGAAACTGTGAAAAAAAATGTGGGCTCTGTTCTCTCTCAGCTCCTGTCTCTTCTATTTAGTGTCTGAGAAGTTTCTTCTTTGCCTGCTGCCATACCATTGGGGTGTCAAATCCCTTCAGATCTCAGAAGCTAAGCAGGGTCAGGCATGGTTAGTATTTGGATGGGAGACCACCTGGGAACACCAGGTGCTGTAGCTTGGGAGAAGGACCCAACAACCCACACCCAATAAACAATTAGCCACTGAAGACCCTATGACTAGCAAAGAAGCACTGACAATAGTGTTTTGCCTGTTGTATGTAGGGCCACTATGAGTCAGACACAGACTCCATGGCACCTAACAACAACAAAATTTCTTCTTATAGCTCTGTTACTCATAATTGCATTTTGAATAAAATAATCTGAGTGATTTAAGAAGTTTACAAAGGAAACACAGCTTTGAGAAATTTCCTCTGAAGCAATAATGCAACTAATCATATAAAAATCTAAGAGTTAAGAATCAAAAGTAATAAATTAGAAGTTGAAAACTACTTGTCTACCCTCTTCAAATGGTTCAGTACAAGGAGGAGTGTAAACACAAACAAAATGTAACAAGCTGGTGAATTTTTCTATATTCACTGGAGTAGAAATAAGTTTGTGATGAGGGATGGTATAGATGTGATAAAAATATAGAAGGAAGAGTTAATCATTTTTATCATAGAATCAACACATACAGATAAATTTCAAAGGAAGGGAGACAAAGTAGAGGAAAGACATAATGATTACTCTTTTCACAGAAAAATATGCCAAGAAAATCTATATTCCCATGAATATTTCTTTGACTAAACAAATGTACAACAATTTCGAGCCATTTTTCCCCTTTTACGTATATAGACAAGCTGCAAACCATCTTGGGCTTATGTGTGAACAAAATTGTGAGTGATACAGACCCAGGGAACAACTCCTAGCTGCCTTTCAATATGTCACCAAGTGCCCTTCATGGGGACTAGAGATTCTCAAATCTTTGATCTTGTTTTAGATTTTGAGGGCACAAAGACAAGGCACTTCTTAAATAATGCAACTAGTGCAATCTCCTGGACAAATGGCAAATTAATCAGTCTCTAAATCCTTGTTTTTTGAAGAGTTGTGCATTTTAAAGAAGACAGAGTAATTGTTTAGTGACTTGGTGCCATTGATTTTCATTATGGATGGTGTTGACTGGGTCTGTGTCAGGTCATCAGGGAGAGATAGCCTCTGAATAGCTAAACAAAATGGGAAATGAGGCACTTCTTGTTTCATATTCACAAGAAGAAATACAATCCTTAAGGAAGTTTTGCATGACCTTCCCTTAAGAACAACTTTCACCCATTGCGTGATTTTTAGGAAATGATGAAAATACAATGACGATAATCTCTCAGCACAGATACTAACAGGAAGTCTTGGTTTAAGTTGTGCAAAAAATTATTCACCAAAGACAATTTTAAAAGAAGGACAGGTCTGGAACAGTATGAACAATATGATTTAAAATAGTCTTAAATCCATGGCGAATTTCATGGCTCTGGTTGAATATGCTTAGAACAGAAAAATCAAATCAAATGAATACTTGCTTCATTTAATAAAGACAGCAAAGTTTTGTGTTTTCAAATTTCTATTTAAGTTAGGTGGTCTGTTGTTTTATGAAGGTTTAGATAAAAATTTCATGTATTGTTGCTGAATTGGTAACAGTTAAAATGCCTCTTTTTCGTCCCAAGATAGCTATCCTTTCTGGTATTTTCTAGATGAGATTCTAACATATTTGACTTGGACATGAAATTGTTTTAAATTTATGTTCAAATTTCTCTCATCCTATTCTATTTTGCTGAAAATTTGATTAAACCTTGTTCACTTTTGATTCATATTTTCCTTTTAAACATAGCCAAATTTATTTATTTATTCCCCAATCTTTAATTTATTTTGTTTGTATAGACTTTGGCATTCAATATTCCTGTAAATGAAACAACCTTTTTAAGGAATTAATCTTTTTGAATTAAGTCTATAATTTTTGTGCTTCACAATGGTTGGCTTTCTCTCTCTCTCTCTCTCTCTCTCTCTCTCTCTCTCTCTCTCTCTTTACAAGAGATCACACAGTTGTCATATTGTGATGACTCATTGAATTAGTTTAGAGAAAAGTGAGACTTAAAAATGATTTTTTGCCTTCCTTTTTTAAAATATATGCCACAGTAATTCCCTCTTTTAAGGTTAACCAAATGATTTGAATCAGTGAGCTATTATACAGCTTAAAGAAAGAGAAGAGCTGTGTTTTTCTGGAATGAGGTGTTTGTAAGATGTGGACCTTCCAAGTATTAGATAATTTTCTCCTAAATGTAATCATTGTTGTTGTTGTTGTTAGGTGCCATCGAGTTGGTATCCGACTCATAGAGACCCCCATAGGGTTTTCAATGGCTGACTGTTTCGGGATTGCCTTGGGAGTGGATTGCCAGGCCCTTCTCCCATTTTTGCAGTGCTGGGAATTGAACTTGGGTCCTCAGAGACTGCAGCACAGCGCTCTACCAACTGAGCTAAATCCCAGCCCCTTAAATGTAATCATTAGGAGCCATTAAATAAATATATGAATAGACATAAAGACATAAAAATGACTTCACATAGTTGCAAGTGAACCTTGTTAGATAGGATGTAACTGTATTACAGAAAAGTTGGCAGAAAATTTAAAACCCAACCATAGATTTTGATTTGTAGAACAAAATATGACATATATACAGTTGAATCAAGACCTGTTTATAAGAATTTTAATCATATTTCTGGCTGTTTTATGTGGTCATATCATAATAATGGCAATGCAGTGATGCCAAATAATGCTTGAATAATCTTTATCAGACCAATGAAGATGGAGTTAATATATTATCTTGCCTGATCCTTTGAGTGTTGTTCTTCAGAGAAGAAAGAAAGCATTGAGACTTCTATCTGATATGTCTAATTTCCAGTACATTACACATAGTGCTACAGTTTTGTGACACAGATAAACTTTTTTCATAGATCAATTGCTATTTCAGAGAATCTCTCAAATATGAGAACTCAATTTCTGATAGTTTTCATAGAGGGGGAGAAGCTAGACTCTAATTTCATTTGCTGCCAAATTATTGTGAGTATTCACACATCCACATTACACCCTTATGTTTAATGTTATGACATTCTTGCCACATTGGCTGCAAATTTTTATCTTCCATAATAAATTTTTTATCTCACATAATAAGGAAAAAGTTAATCAGGAGTACTGACATAAAATATATGCAATAGTTATGACATCAAAAAATGGGGTAGAGAAAAATAGTCATGTTTTCAGTATGTTAGACAATGACATTTTAATATAAGATTATTTAGCATTTATTTTCTCTCTGCCATAAAATGAAGAGTTATAGAATGATAAGTAATAATTAAATTGAGGACAGTAGTAAAAACAAATTTATGACTCAAATGGATCATGCTGTCTTTATTCTTGATAAATCTGTTGCATTTTCTGAAAGAAGGGGCTCAAGGATATGGGAGTAGGGAGAAGGTTAGGGTAAGGTAAAGGAAAAAATACAAAAAAATCTAAATTTAAGAAGATAGACTTTGCATTCCTACTGCTTATCAATATGCAACCATAAAAACTGGATGATTAATGAATAAATTAAGATGAATTTATAGCTTTGAAATCATAGTGATAATGATTGGATATTTTGCTATGTGAATTACTTTCTCCAAGGTTCATTTGAGTTTGGAATGCACTATAATGCTTCTTTTTTAGAAGTGATAGACAAGAATCAAGAGAATAGGGTAGAGAATATCCTCTACCCTATTGATGAATATGTCCTATTTTATTGGGAACACATCAAAAAGTCTATGTAGTACAATAATATTCCCCATCACTTCATTAGCTCAGCACAGTTCTCTTTGGAGAACACAAATCAATATAAAAACAGTGAAATAAATCAACTGTTGGTAAAAAGTGACATAAATTATTTGTTGGTAATTTATTCATATAAAATTTTGAGTGTAAAAATGTAGGTAATTTATTGGCATATAGTGTATGCACATATATTAGGAATTTTGGCTATACAGTAAAAATGATGTTGGATAGAATATCTCAGAGGCTTTCTATGTAAAAGAAACCAAAAGTAGATGTCTTTGTTTATTTCTGTGCATGAGAGAATTTACTGAAAATGCAAAGTCAAAAATCAATCAGCATCTTGAAGCCTGGAACATCAGCAGTGAAGTTCCAAGAGTGAATGCATTAAAAGAGCCAAAGAAAGTATCAAACTAAACAAAAAGTCCTAAAGCTAAGCTCTGGACAATGAGTTAAGGAACATAAAACATGAGAGTAATTGCCCAGGTAAATTGTGGATGGTGATGATTTTTATAAGTTGCTATGACCTTAGGACAGAGATAGCCAATCAGATTTTTAAGCACCAGAGGATAATGTGAGAGAGGCTGGCCATAGGAAAAAAATGGATATTTGGATAGTCTGAAACCAAGTAAAATGGCTGAAAGATCCAGTATATAGTATGTATAAACATACTAGAGAAAATATTCACAAGTTGGTTAGAATCAGCCTCTTCTTGTCTTTATATGTGTCTACTGTTTCATATTGAATTTCAGCGATGTGCTGTTTGCTCATCTTTCTTATTGGGCTATAAGCTCCTTGAAAATAATTCCTATTAATCATATTTGTTTATAAGTGAGTTATCCTGACTTATTAATGCAACTAAGGACATTTTAGTAAAAATGTTGGGTTCCAAATTCCAGAAATATCATTTATTAGTTGTGCAAATGTAAACAATTTGGTTGACCTTTCTGGACAACATATTCTTCATTTGTAAAATTTATCTTGTATAATTATTGTAGGAGATAGTAGAAACAAAATGAGTAACATTTTGTTCCATTTGTAATAAGTGTTTAATATTTGGTAGATACATTGAATATTCACATTACCTGGCTCCTAGTAGGGCTGATATTCATCCTTTCATAAATAGATTTGATTAACTGAGTGTCTTAGTTTCAGTTTTCCTCAAAAATAGAGCTTGAGAGAAAGAAGTAGTTGCACCCTTTCTCATGGGCTTTAAGATGCCTGAATTTCTGAGACAAAAGAGTTTCCATGAATTTGAAGAAAACTAAAAGGGCAAAATCTCCTAGAGAAGCTCAGGGAGAGGTCTTCAATATCTCTGGAGTTATCCCCTACCACTATGCTAAAAGTACTGGTGGACTTAGTGGATATGAGACATGGCAAAGCATCTTCTACAACAAATAGATCAGGACATTTCATGCTGAGATTTTTCAAAACAGAATAAATACATAGAGGCGAAAGGTATTTTTCTGCTTTATATTTGTATTCCTCATATTTAACACAGTTTCTGCCATATATTATTAGATAAAAAACAGTTCGTCTAATTAAAGTAAACTGATCTACTGATAGTGTCCTATAGAACTGCTAACCAATACAAGCTGAAAGGACAGTATACTATTTTTCTAAATAAACTCAGCATTTCAATATTGTTGCTGAAATAATCCTTATGACTCTATTGGTTTTTCATTACTATTGTAATATCTTTTTGGATTGCCTAAATGTAATATACTTGTAGGTAATCAGTGATAAGCCCTACAGTATTATAAGCTATAAAACATTTTTGTGATTACATAAAAGCTATTTTATAGTAGAGTTTAATGGATTTATTTTCATGAAAACTTGGAAATATAAAATGCTATTAAAAAATAGAAATGAAAACAATTACTAAAACTCTCACTTCAGAACAAGAGTTCTTTAAACCACCTACATGGTGATATCTTTTCATTTAGGATGCCCTTAATATAAGAAGCTCTCTTCAAAGATGTACTGTCAAAGTCAAATAATGTTATGAAGAAAAATCTCAGACAAAGAGAATTTTTTACCTGGGCATAAAGAAAGAATAGGATCGCAACCCAGGACACACATGAATACGTTAGGGTCATCTGTGCTGTATCTCTGGAGAAGAAAGGAAAAGTTGAGGGTTTTATTAAGACAGAGAAATCTAAGTTATTTTGAATACAGGTTCATCAGAACTTTTGGTGCTGTGAGTCATGGCAAACTGATTGGCAAGTGGCAGCAGCTACCATATAAAGCTAGTCATAGTTGTCTGCATCCATACCATAATCCTGTCTGATCTGGGAAGCTTAGCAGGGTTGGCCTGGTTAGTCCCTGAATGGGAGACCACCTGGAAATACTAGGTGCTGCAGGCTTGAGAGAAGGACCTGGCAACCCACTCCAGAAACAATCTGCCATTGAAAACCCTATTAATAGCAGACAAGCACTAACAATATTGCGGGGCATGGCACAGGGTTGTGTTTAGTTAGTACATAGGGTCATTATGAGTTGGACCATCTTGATGGCACCTCACAACAAAAAAACAACAAAGTCAGAATTGACAGTTCATTCTCAGTTGCTAAATAAAATAACATTAAAAATAGGACAGGACAAATCATTGGATATGTTCTGTGGGATAGTTCTGGTAGCAGGTATACATGACTGGAATATTTCCTTGTTTTATATAGCTCCTCAGGTCCAGATTTGTAGGCCTTCTCTCATACATTTTTAACTGCCTATCTTGTCCTTATATTGAACACCCTTATAGTCTTTTAGCTACATTTCTTTTATAAATTTCTTTGTACTCACATGCTCTTCTTTATTGCCTACCCCAGGATTAGAAATAGAGGTGAACAAATTTAGAAAGCATTGAAGTTTGTGTTACCATTTTAGCAGAAAGCTAATGTACAAGACTATAATAAAAAAAGTTACAACTGTGTTTTTGTCAGACACTTTATTTACACTTTCCACCTGTGCCCTAATGTAACCAGCCATCTGAATGTGTCCTCATTTGGGTCTTCTCCAATCATTATTATAATTACTATCTTGATCCTACCTACTCTAAATGCTCTCTCAGCTCCTGCGTTTAAGCTCCTATCACCTACATACTATCATAATTCAATAATAAGTAGAGCCAGTACTTTTCCAGGCTGATGATTCTTGTACCCAAGTCATAGATTGAGAGAAAATGGTGAAGAACTTCTAAGAAAAAATACTTAAAATATTTTGAATTATGTATATGAAATTTGTAATGATCATCTTCAGTGGGGGATTTTTTTTTCCATATTGGGGGTTGAACCCAGGGCCTTACATGCTTGCATGCTTTGCAAGTGCTGGACCACTAAGCTGTACTGTCAGCCCATTTTTTAAATTTTTTGAGACAGGGTCTCTCTAAATTACACAGACTGCCTCTGATCTCAAACTTGAGATCCTCCTTCCGAACCACTGGGATTACAGGAGTGTGCCACCTGGCAGGGATTTTTTTTTTTTTTTTTTTTTTTTTTTTTTTTTTTTTTTTTTTTTTTTTTTTTTTTTTTTTTTTTTTTTTTTTTTTTTTTTTTTTTTTTTTTTTTACGGTTTAAAAGACCATTTGTTTGTCTCCACTTCTTTTTCACTCTCTACTTACTCTATGGCTCACATAGAGTTGACCTCACCTGTATTTGTGAATCAAGTTTACCTGGGAAAATTATTTCCATACATTTATCATCTATCCCAATATATTGGAAAGACTGTTAAATAATATTTAGCTCAGTTGGTAGAGTGCTGCACTGCAATCTCTGAGGTCCCGAGTTCAATTCCCAGCACTGCAAAAATGGGAGAAGGACCTGGCAATCCACTCCCAAGGCAATCCTGAAACAGTCTGCCATTGAAAAACCTATGAGGGTCGCTATGAGTCAGATACCGACTCGACGGCACCTAACAGCAACAACAATATATTGGAAAGACTGTTAAATAATATTTACTTGGAAAAATGAAATGAAAGTGTGAAAATATAATAATGATAATATTTTTATGGTAAAAGTAATAATTTTTGTAAGATAAGTTTTAATTGATCTTGTTTACTAATTTTTTCATGAAGCCATTTTTTAAGTATTTGCTTAACAATGCTAGAGTCTATGTGCTACACGTAAGGGGATGTCTGCAGTTGAATTTTAAGCAAATTTTCTCTAGCCCTTACCTAATGACCCAGTGCCTTACCACTTTTTGAGGAACTTGACATATTGACAGTATCCATTTCTTGGACTTTTTCTTTTTCTTTTTTCTCCTGTTTTGTTATGCTTTTTAATTCACATTGATTCACTTGAATTGTTTTCTTTCTTTCTTTCTTTCTTTCTTTCTTTCTTTCTTACTTACTTTCTTTCTTTCTTTCTCTTTCTTTCCTTTATTTGACTCTTTCTACTTGATGTTGATTTATTGATTTAATTTTAGGGGCTTATATACAAAAATATTCTTATTGTTCCTCCAAAGTAAATAGAGCTAATATCTTAAATAATATCTGGGGATGTGCAAAGGCATTCTGATTGCCATAATATCTATGAGCATTAGTGGCACTCAGATCCCAAGGGCTCAAGGATATTACATAATCTGTACTACATGTAACCCTCATACACAATAAGGAATCTCATTGTTGTAAAATGCCAAAGGCATCCTCATTTTTTAAAAAAAAGAAATCTACAGGATATTGAAATAGAAATCAATATTTATTGAATGTCTATATTGTAAAAATCATTGTATTTGAACCTCAGATGTGGGAATTACTAAAAGAGATGCACAGATGTACGTAAGTGTGACTTCTTTCCTCATGAGAGTTTAAAATCCATTTAGAAGTCTCTAAGGAACAAGACATCAAGAAATATTAAAGTTACCCTGTTCAGATTATTTACCATTTCCACTATCTATCTCTCTCCACATTATAATCTGCCCTATACAATAAGTCAATTTAAGTGATGTGTGACAAAGATTTGAGGTAGAAGCACATGTCTGAGTCACTTCAGACACAATACTAAGATTCTGATGAATTTACTCCTGTTATAAGAGAATGTTTTCTTTTCATATAGCTCTGCTATTCTTAAACAAGTTTATTCCCACTAGACACTATGTCCTGGTTTTTGAAAATATGAGGATAGAGGATAATCTGGCATTAGGTAAAGAGCATTTTACTAGAAAGCAGTTTTATAAGATTTTATGTTAAAATAAATGTATGCATGTTATCAATTTGATTATAAAATTCACATAAGTTTTCAATTAAAGCAGTGGTTATGAAGAAGTTTAATTCCTATGACAAGCTACTTTAAGTTATATTCTTAGACTCAGACTTTAATTTGTATATACTTATCCTTTTCTGCTATAAAGGGAGATTTGGCAGACATTTTTAGGAAGACCAGAGATAGCTGATGACCTTCTATTCAAGTGATTCATTGTTAGAAAATAGCCTATACCCAAGCCTAAAACAATGTCATGATAAGTGCCACTGAGCCCTTTTGTATTTGTCACTACAATCCTCAGTTCTCTTCCATTATGGTAGAATTGCTGTGCTTACCAAGGTTGATGGATGCGGTAGAAAAGGAGAAGAGATTCACCTATCTCTCTACAATTTGTCGGACTTCCCTGATGAATCAGGGAAATTTCTAAAGAGACAAGAAGTTCAGTTCCCCAAATCAGTTTTCTAAAAGGAATAGGCTTTCTATTCACTATAGAACTTTTGAAAATTAAAGGTATTGCTGACATACATAAGCATGAAGGCCCTGAAATTATAAATAGTTCAGGAAAAGCAGCAGCATTGATGGAGCCAGATAAATTGGTGAGAAACTACAGACAGAATATGATTGACCACTATGTGTATATTGTTTAAGTCATCTGAAAAAGAAACAACAGATGATTTGTAACTGAAGATTTAATCGCTACTGATTGAAAATGATAAATGAAATTGACAAATACTCAAACAGGACTAACGAGTAGAACATCAGAAATAATTTTCTACTACGATTTCTTCTCTGTCAGTTTGCCGCACTCTGGGGGCTTGTGTGTTGTGATGAGGCTGAAAGCTATGCCACTGGTCCCTCAGACATGAGCAAGGTTACCCATGGTAGACAAGTTTCAGCTGAGCTTCCAGACTAAGACAGACTAGGGAGGAGGCACCGGCAAACCACTCCAGAAACAACTAGTCATTGAAAACCCTATGAATAGCAAAGAAACACTGTCAAATATAGTGGCGAAAAATGAGCCGCCCAGGATGGAAGGCACTCATAAGACTACTGGGGAAGAGTTGCCTCCTCAAAGTACAGTCGTCCGTGATGATGGAAATGGAGTAAAGCCCCAGGGACCTCCATTTGCTGATGTGGCATGACTCAAAATGAGGAGAAACAACATTAAATATCCATTAATTATTGGAACATGGAATGTACATACTATGAACCTAGGAAAATTAGAATCATTAAAAGAGAAATGGAGCGCATAAACATTGACATTCTAGGCATCAGTGAGCTAAAATGGACCGGCATAGGCCATTTTGAGTCAGACAATCATATGGTCTACTATGCTGGGAATGATAATGGGGTTGCATTCATCATCAAAAAAGACATTTCAAGATCTGTCATGAAATACAATGTCCTCAGTGATAGAACAATATCCATACGCCTACAAGGAAGACAAGTTAATATGACTTATTCAAATTTATGCACCCATCACTAAGGCCACAAATGAAGAAAGGGAAGACTTCTATCAGCTTCTGCAATCTGAAATAGATCAAACATGCAATCAAGACATACTGATAATCACTGGTGACTGGAATGCAAAGATTGGAAACAAAGAAGTCTCAGTAGTTGGAAAATATGGTCTTGGTGACAGAAACAAAGCTAGAGATCCCATAATAGAATTTTGTCAGACCAATGACGTTTTCATTGCAAATACATTTTTTCAACAACATAAACAGAGACTATACACAAGGACTTCATCAGATGGAACATACAGGAATCAAATTGACTACATATGTGGAAAGAAACGATGGAAAGCTCTATACAAAATGTCAAAACAAGACCAGGTGCTGACTGTGGATCAGACCATCAACTTCTCATATGCAAGTTCAAACTGAAGCTGAAGAAAATTAGAACAAGTATATGAGAGCCACGGTATAACCTTGAGTATATCCCACCTAAGTTCAGAGACCACCTCAAAAATAGGTTTAATGTATTAGACACAAATGATAGGAGACCAGAAGAGTTGTGGCATGACATAAAAGATATCATTCAAGAAGGAAGCAAAAAGTTCTTAAAAAGATAAGCAAAAAAGAAAAGACCAAATTACATGTCAAAAGAGACAGCAGAACTTGCCCTTGAACATCAAGAAGCTAAAGTAAAAGGAAGACATGATGAAGATAAGGAACTAAACAGAAGATTTTAGAATGCAGCTCGAGAAGACAAAAACAAATATTATAATGACATGTGCAAGGAGCTGGAGGCAGAAAACCAAAAGGGAAGAACACTCTCTGTGTTTCTTAAGCTTAAGGAATTGAAGAAAAAATTCAAGCCTCAAGTGGCAGTAGTGAAAGATTCTATAGGGAAAACATTAAATGTACAGGAAACATCAAAAGACGATGGGAAGAATACACAGCGTCATTATACAAGAAAGAATTGGTAGATGACCAAGCATTCCAAGAGGTTGCATATGAAAAGGAACCACTGGTGCTGAAGGATGAAGTCGAAGCTGCCTTGAAAGGATTGGCAAAACACAAGGCTGTTGATGGGATACCAATAGAGATGTTTCAACAAACACTGCAGCACTGCAACAAACACTGCAACAAATACTGCAACAAACAGATGCAGCACTGGAGGTGTTAACTTGTTTGTGCCAATAGGTTTGGAAAACAGCTACTTGGCCACCTGGCTGGAAGAGATCCATATTTGTGCCTATTCCCAAAAAAGGGGATCCAACTGAATGTGCAAACTATTGGACAATATCATTAATATCACACACCAGCAAAATTCTACTAAAGATCATTCAGAAGCAACTGTAGCAGTATATAGACAGGGAATTACTGGAAAATCAAGCGGGATTCAGAAGAGGGCGGGGAACTAGGGACATCATTGCTGATGTCAGGTGGATATTAGCTGAAAGCAGAGAATATCAAAAAGATGTCTATGTTTTATTGACTATGCAAAGGCATTTGATTGTGTGGATCATAATAAATTATGGATAACACTTTGGAAAATGGGAGTATCAGAACACCTAATTGTGCTCATGAGAAATCTGTACATGAACCAGGAGGCAGTTGTTCGAATAGAACAAGGAAACACTGAGTGGTTTAAAGTTGAGAACGCTGTGCATCAGGGCTGTATACTTTCACCCTATCTCTTCAATTTACATGCTGAGCAAATAATCTGAGAAGATGGACTTTATGAGGAAGAATGCAGCATCAAGATTGGAGGAAGACTCATTCACAACCTGTGTTATGCAGATGACACCACCTTGCTTGCTGAAAATGAAGAGGATTTAAAACATTTACTGATGGAAGATCAAAGATCATAGCCTTCAAAATGGGTTGCGACTAAACATCAAGAAAACAAAAATCCTTACTCCTAGGTCAGTACACAACTTCACAATAAATGGAGAAAAGATTGAGGTTGTCCACGATTCTGCTTTGCTTGGCTCTATACTCAACACCCGTGGAAGCAGCAGTCAAGAAATCAAAAGACGCATTGCTCTAGGAAAAGCTGTGGCAAAAGATCTCTTTAGACTCTAAGTATTGAAAAGCAAAGATGTCACATTGAAGATGAAGGTGCGTCTGACTCGTGCCATGGTATTTTCAGTGGCATCATATGGTTGTGAAAGCTGGACATTGAACAAGGTAGACAGAAAAAGAATTGATGCTTTTGAGTTGTGGTGCTTGAGACATTTATTGAATATACCATGGACTGCCAAAAGAACCAACAAATCTGTCCTAGAAGTGCAACCAGAGTGCTCCTTGGAAGCAAGAATGGCCAGGCTGTGTCTTACATATTTCCGACATGTAGTCAGGTGAGATCAGTCCCCAGAGAAAGACATCATGTTTGGGAGAGTGGCAGGTCAACACAAAAGAGGAAAGCCCTCCACGAGATGGATTGACACAGTGTCTGCAACAATGGGCTTAAACATAAATAAGATCGTTTGCCTGGCACAGAATCGGCAAGTGTTTCGATCTGCTATACGTAAGTTCACTATGATTCGGACTCGACTCGACAGCACCTAACAACAATAACAAGAAGATTTCTTCATTGAGATACTATCATAATGTGCTAAAAACAAAAAGAAAGTGAGGTGTGGATAATCCATAAATTCTCATTATGACTACTTATATAGGGCCATGTGAATAGGAACAGACTTTGGAAAAATGTATTATGTTTGATCATAAATATATTTTTCCTTTTAGTAGGAGAGTTAATATTAATATTTTTAGCTCTACAATTTATGTAGTTTATGTTCACTTTTGTTGTGGAAGTAGTGTGGAATTTTTGAAAGGAGTTTCTTAAAGATGGAAGCTTCTAAGGATACGTGAACTTCTATGGACTGATTTAAGCTTATGACTAGAGCAGTAAGCTCACAGCACAACTCATATTTCATTGTTAAATGTTATTTTTTAAAACTGATGTAATAACAGTTTATTAGTGGCAGACTTCCATGGACATCCAGTATTTGCAGGAAGTATGATTTGCGTTTTCTTGCTCGTCACAAATAATTTAAAATTGCTGTTACCATGAATTCACCCCAGTTTTGTTCACTCTAGAATGAAAATAGCACATTTAGTCAAGATTATTGTGAGAAAAACTGGGCATGGTGGCACATGCCTGTAGTCCCAGGGCTTGGGAGGTGGAGCCAGGAGGATCGCAAGTTCAAGACCAGAGGAAGTCTACATAACTTAGTGAGACCCTGTCTCACAAACTAAAGAAAAAAAAAAGGGCTGGGGGTGCGGCTCAGTGATCCAGCACTTGCATAACATAGCATGCAAGCGTGAGGCCCTGGGTTCAAACCCTAATACTGAAAAAAAAAAAAAGATTATTGTGAGAAATAAGTGAAAGAAGTAACTATCAAGAGAATATGCTCACAACATAAATATATAATAAACACAAGCCATTATCATGCAAGGACATTCCATCTCTTTTGTCTTTGATATTCTCTAGGAGAGAACACAATCTACCCATTGATTGTTATTATCAATCCTAAATCCACTCCTCTACAATTTTGTCTCCAGTTCCTATGTTTTTTCCTTTCCTTCAGCTCAACTAACTAGAAATTGTTTATATATCTAAATTATCCTTGAAAGAAACTTTGGAAGATGCTGTGATTGTGTAATTCAGTGTTTTTATTTTCTCTGTATACTCATGAATGTTTTGAATATTTGCATAAATCTGCAAAATATAGCATTCATCAGTTATTTATCACTGACCTATTATGAGTCAAACACAATGATCGCCACTCAAAATGCAACATGATAAAGGTATGACTGTCTTCTAAAAGCCTACCAGTGGGACATGATGGCTTAGAATAGAAGAATAGGGATACAAACTATAAAAAACTTTTAAATATTATAAAACTATAAGAAATATACATAATATATTTGAAAGCAAAAAATAATGTCTCTCTTAGCTTACATATTTTTGTAGGATGGGAAGGGATAATTTGGAAAGCCTGAATCTTAAAGAAGAAAGAGAATTCAACCTGCAGAAAAGGAAACTTTTCAATCGTGGAATGATCTACTGAGGTTTTTTTAACCTTCCCTGCTGACAAATATAATGGTTTCTTTCGTATTACCTACAAACATTGAGGGGTGGTATTTAGCTCAGTTGGTAGAATACCACTCTGCAGTCTCTGAGGTCCTTAGTTTGATTTCCAGCACCACAAAATGGGAGAAGGACTTGGCAATCCACTCCTGAGGCAATGCCTAAACAATCAGCCAATAGGAGTCAGACACAACTCCATGGCACCTAACAACAACAATATGATCACTCATGTCAACTAATAGGTTATCTACTTTACATTGATGGTCGTGTGTAATTCCTGTAATATAAGTTGTATGTTATCAAACTGACCTCATGCCCATTACCCTGATGGCCCTATAAAGAAATGTTAACAACCTCTACAATCTTATGAGTGACCTGGAGCAAAGATTTAAACTAAATGTGAATATCTTGGCATATATATTGCTAGGTATTGAACTTCTCTTTGTTGTTGTTAGGTGCCCTTGAGTGGAGTCCAACTCATTGCGACCCTTAGAGGGTTTTCAATGGCTGATTGTTTCAGGATTGCCTCCGGAGTGGATTGCGGTATCTTTCTCCCAGTTTTGTCATGCTGGAAATTGAACTCAGGACCTCAGAGACTGCAGAGCAGAGCTCTACCAACTGAGCTAAATCCCAGCCTCCAGGGATTTTACTTCAGGCCTTGCATATGTTAAGCAAATGTTCTATCACTGAGTTACAACCACAGCCCATTTAGTAGAAAATTTAAAAGGAAAAGACTCAGATGGAAAGTCGACAAAATGTGTATTTTTATTCCGCTTTCCTACCAAGGAAATTGTTTTTCTTTTTTCTCTTAAGAATCTGAATCCTCTTTTTAAATGAGATTTTCCAAATGCAGAGCCTACTTCTCATAATTAAAAATGAGAAATATTTATTTGATTAGCCTTTGTAACCGCCACATGAGCTGGTGACCTAGATTCTCCATCTGATATGCTATCCCAAACTTAACCTACAGAATGGTGGAGGCAATGAAGTAGAGGCTGTGCAGAATCTGTTCTGATGGCAGGTGGCAGCAACAGTGGTAGGAGCACCTAGTTTAACACTGTCTGTCACTGTGCAATCAATGTCAAATAATGTTCTAAATCCCAATCTGAGTGTCTACAGATATAACTACTTAGCCTTCCCTGTATTCCAGCTTATGTTCAAGTGTTATCCACCAACCTTTCTGGCAATCCTGTGAGTGTCTCATAATTCTGTGTATGATATATTTAATATTTATAGAAGAGGAATAGTTTCTGTGGCCTGAAAGGAAGAATCAAAACCAATTAAAATTAAGTGAGTCTTTGAGAGTTATCATGAACTTAGTGTCTTCTACATATTATACTTATACTAAGTATGAAAAGTAGTGGCCCAGACATGTGCTGCAAACTTGAGCCAGCTCTATGGGACTAGCAACAGAAATTTCACATTTTGGAAGCAATCTGTTTTCAAGCTTTAGTCTTTTGTTAATATTCATCTTTAGCAGATATTTTTAAACATATTATTTTGTTACATTTGTTCTAAAGAGAACTCAAAGAAAATAATTTACAAAACTTTTTATCTACTACCCTGTCAGCCTTTATAGTGGGAGCAATGGAAATTAGAACAAACAGATACGAGAGGGACCAAATTCCACCATTAATATTTACTAAATTCCTACTATTTGTGAAGCACTATATTAAATTAAGTATACAGCCATACTGCCCTGGCATCAGATCCTGTCTGATTTTGCAAAGTATGCAGAGCCAGGCCTAGTTAGTCATTAAGTGGGAGACTGCCTGGGAATACCAAGTGATCTATGCTTGGGAGAAGGACCTGGCAGTCCACCCCCAAAACGATGAAACATTGAAAACAAACAAATATTGAAAACCCTATAAATAGCAGAGAAACCCTGACATAGGGCTTGGCATGGAACAGGGTTGGAGAGTGTTTTGTTCTGTTGTACATAAGGCCATTATGAGTCAGACCCAACTCAAGGGCACCTAAAAACAACATTAAGTTAATTATATGAGTTGTTTTTTATACTGAGTGAACCCTATGAGGAAGGTACTATTATCTTTGTTCAATAGGTGATAAAATTTATAATTAACATTTAAATATTATGTATAAATACAAATTAATTTCAAGTGGAAGAGCCAGGATTTGAACCAATGACTCTCCATCTTTGGAACCAGAATTCCTGGCCAATAAACTCATTGGAAAGTATCAAGCTTTCCTGTCATCCTCATCTTCCAACCAGAGGATTCTTTGTTCACAACTAAGCTCAGAAGTATGTTTTTGTTTGGGGAAGTTACTGTCCACTAATGCAAAACAATTTTACATTTTTCTAATAATACTGCATGATTTCAATGTTTTTGATTGACTTTACTGGGTCAGTGGAAAGGAGATAAAGAGAAAATAAGTGAACCCAAAATAAACTAAGTTCAATTCCACTGTGCAAAAATAATTCCTAATCAAATTTTAAATAATTGGTCTGGATTATTATCAGTGAAGAGAATGAAAGTCTAAATGGAGATTATTTTTTAAAGTTTTTTCTTACATAAAATTTATATACTGAGTGCTTAAAATTTAATGAACACTAATAATATCTTATAGAAAAAACACTTTGTGCTCATGATAAATATCTTACTGAAAATGAAGAAAAATGGTGTAAAAATATTCCCATATTTCATGTCTCTGTATCTACTCAATTGAAAAAGATACAGAAAGTGAAATTTTCAGCATCCAGGAAGATTCTAATTCAATTTACTAATTCCTTCACAAGAAATTGTATAGCAGCCAAAGATTATATTTTAATGGTGGACATTTAGACAAAGAAAATCCAGAGTTAGAGATTCAAGGTTTTATAGTAGAAATTTTTTCAAACCTGAAACACTGTTTGTAAATCAGGAGTAGCATACTGATATGCAAAAAGTCTCGACTTTTTGATGAAATGAACTCTGTGACCCACTAGTATTGAAAAACTGTCAGGAACCAGTGAGATGGCAACTGAGAAAAATGTCACAACACAGATGGAATCTTACAGTGATTTTCTTAAGGGGATACTAAAATATTGGGACTGAGCGACTTAAATCTCAAAGGAATACCAGTCTTTCAGTGTGAACATACTTCTCTATGATGGCCTTAAAAATATTAAACTCTATTATAAACAAAATAATAACCCATTAGTCATTCTCTATTTAACTTCTGAGAAGACATATCCATGTAGCCTTTGGGATAAATGAGGCTTAAAAAAACAAATTCCCAAACTTACTTCACTACAAGTTATTAATATATCTTTAGACAATGTAAGAAAAGGAGAGTAGATGTGTTAAGACATAACTATTATCGTCTAAGACAATGACAACTAACATAGTGGTTTGTTAAAGAGCTTGTTTTAGAATGCACTACTTTAAGTTAGGGGCTGGTATTTAGCTCATTTGGTTGAGCGCCACTCTGCGCTTTCTGAAAATCTGTGTTAGATCCCCAGTATAGCAAAAATAGGAGAAGGATGTAGTAGTCCACTTCCGAAACAATCAGCCATTGAAAACCCTATGAGGGTCGCAATGAGTTGGACCTGACTTGAAGGCACCTAACAAGAACAACTTTGAGTTAGATGCTACTCCATTGTAAAGAGTCATTAAAAACATTTCTCAAGTGTCTAAGACTTATGATTCATTGAACAAATACTAATGAAATGCTAGCTTGGAAAAATAGGAAGCAGATAGATAAATTCTTCATGATATCTTATACAGATAAAATTTATTATAGTTAGAGTCACTTACATTTGAATCTAGCAAAATTTATTGACTACCTAATATGTACATGAGGCTGTGCTAGGTGCTGCCACTTACATATGTATTAGTTTAAACCTCAAATATAGTGAACAATTATGAATATTCATTAATATGAAAATTGATCATTGACAGCATGAACTAAATCTCAGTTCCTTACCTTAATTTGAACAGACAACATAGAAAACATCAAAAACTTAGGTGAAGTGACCAAGTCTCCACTTTAAAATAGCAAATTTTAAGTAGTTGTTTAAAATAGTTGAGCACAAATAGACGTCTGACCAAACAATGCATAGAGTTTTAAGGTTAACAATGAACTTCTCCTTGACATTATGCTATTTCTGCCCTTAATTGCTGTTGCAGAAATGTGTGCATAGCAGGCAACATTGGAGGTATGACTTTTATTAAGTGTGCACACATTCAGCTGATGCCCAAAGCCATAGAATCTCTGCAGGTGAACAGCTTCTAAAAATCCCTTTTCTTTGTTTCTTGTATTTAGAGAGGTGAGGAATATTTTCTAGCCTGAATATTTTTAGGAATTATTTCTCAACTTATTCAAAGAGGTATTTCTCAAAGTTAGTTTTACATACTCTCAATGGTAAGCTAACTATAGCAGGAGGCCTTTATTATTTAAGCTTGCTCCTGCCCACTGCATTTGGTAGACAAGAGCAGATATTCATGTATCACATAAAAGATTATCTTCTTACATACTTCAAACATACTAGGTCTCTTGGAGAGGAAGGACAGACAATTTGGAAGATATGGGGAAGGCAGTAGAATGTCTGCAAACAGCAATTAAAATCTAAAGGCTTGTACTTGGTCCTTGCTTTCCTCTGGCTGGGTAAGAATGTATAGGGTTTTGAGTAATAGCGGCACTGTATCCTCAAACAGAAAGCAGTTATAAATGCTCAACATGACAGCACCTTGCTCAGTGCTTTAGAGTCTGCCCTGACTGCCTCACTTGCTAATAGGTATTTTGAAATTAAGATTTTTCCCTTTGGTATGTGAGTTGCAATACATGATACTTCTGTGTCTTGGAGGTTTTCTCAGGGTGTAAAACTAAGACCTGCTCTAGTCATTGACTCAAGGTCATGTTTCAGATATTAGTTGTGTATGTGTGGCTTCATGTGCTTGTAAGGGGCAGGAATAGGTGGGGGGAAAGCTGTTAAATTGTTGGGCCAGGTTTAAACTTCTCTAAAATTTAAACCCTGTTATTCCCTAATAAAGAGCTGAACTCAGAAAAGAAAAAGTCTTTAAGAAAGAATGAGTGAGAATGTATATTCTAAGTGTTCTTTATCTTAACTAAAATTTTAGCATTTCAATGAAGGTTGACCAGGCTTACTTCCTCTTTGGATATAATTTTCTGAAGTTTATAAAAGAGTTTCCAGACCATGTCAACCATATGCCCTCATTCTCCATGTGGTGAATTTCTTCCTTTACATAAATCCAAGGAAGTTTGGCGATGTTTTTCAATTATAGAGGAAGAAATGCTCTGTGTATGCATCATGCACCAGAAAGATAGCAAGTTTCTTTGGCGTATGAATTTATTTTTGTTCATTTTTTTCTTTATTTATAAATGTTGGTGGGGTACAAAGGAATGTCTTTTGCTATATGTTTGCTTACACATTCATCAACCTGCATATTTTATAGAACCATATAAACTAAAGAAGAGAAGAAAAGGAAAAGGAAAAGTAGAAATGTTAATTAATAGTAATAAAAATCCTATGCATCATTAGTTATATTCTCATTGATTTTTTTCCTTCCCCTATTTTCCCCATGTATTCATATAGTTGCAGCATATATTTTGAGATTTTCCTCCCCCCCTTTGCCCCTCTATTTTATTATCCCTCACTTGTCCTCCTTCCCTAACATCTGCTCCCAACTGCTAATCCCTTCCTCCCTTCTTTCTATCCTGCTTAGATAAGTATGACTGTTCATTTTTAAATACCGACATATGTATAGATTGTTTTTCTTCCTTTAAGTTAGATTTATCTTCCATATATGAGTGAGAACATATGATAGTTCTTTTGTGAGGACTGGGTTATTTCCCTTAAAATAATCTTCTCCAGTTCCATCCATTTTGCTACAAATAACATTTCATTCTTCTTTATTACTGAGTAATATTCCATTGTGCATATATACCATCATTTTTCAATCCACTGCTCTATTTTTTTTCCTTAACAAAGTGGCTTCATTTCCACCAAGGCAAGCAGGCAACATTTGTAGATTGGGCAGAGTGATGGCAAAACCTGTGCTTAAAAAATGAACTGGTCACCAACATCTTTTTAAAAATTGGTCGCTTTCATTTAAAATAATAACAATATCTGACTTCCTCTGAAAAATTGGATGGTGTAGCAAGATATGTGCTATTGCTATGTGATACCATATCCAAATCTCCCTGTATCCATTATTATCTTCCCAACCCTGCAGCAATGTGGTCAGTCCCCATTAATGATTGTACTCATACTGTTGTTCCCTACAGTGCATAAATTAGAAGTAAACTAAAACATATCTCATTGTCCATTGCTCCAACAAATGTTAGAAAATTAAAGATATACTACAAACACTAATTTCTACTAGCAATGGCCATTGATTTTGTGACTTTTTAAAAACTCATTAATGTGCATGTGAATATGTTTTTGTCTCTATGTACTGATACTACCTATCACCCCATATTCGCTTTGGGGATTGGAACTGTGAATTTTTTTCATTTATGTTGTTCTAATGTCTATTCTAGTGGTGGATATAAATCTTCACAACAAAAAAGCATATGTATTGAATAGCTATTTAGTGATTATGTAATTAGAGCAGAGGGTGGATAGTCTTAATTGAGGTTTTATCTAAATATACTACAAATGTTTTCTATTCACTTTGGGAATTGGTTCAGCTAGTTGTTAAATATTTCTCTCTCGAATAGTACTGGCAGAACATTAATGCGCTTCACGTGTGTACTTTATCATAGTTTTTATGATACTCTTGCCATAAGAGTATGATAAAAAGAGTATTCTTTTATATGACAAATCATTTCTTTAGGAAAAGACAATGCTGTCAAGTAGATGCAGAGTAGGAATCTTGTTAGAGATGGAGCATGGTGATTAAAAATGATATAACCCATGATCCCAGTAATAGTAGCAAGACGTCATTAATAGACACTGAGTCAATTAAGAAATTCAAAGTAGAAAGGAAAAAATATTTTGGTTCATAAAGATATATACTTGGTTTCTAGGAAACAACTCCCTAGAAACAATTTTAAGTTCTAATTCTGCAGTTTTGTTTTTGGTTTTGTCTACAGTTACTTGTACTATGTCACATATGTGAGTTCAAAATCTTAAAGATGCTAATCAGTACCTCATCTAGGAAATTAAAGGTAAATGAATTGAAGTCAGATTTTCTAGTGATATACCTTAATTATACTTGTATGGAAATGTTTTCTTAAGTGACATTATGAAAATGCTAATTTCTATTAGGAGAGAGGAAGATACTTTGATTCAATCAGAGATATAATCATAAACTTCCTTAGATGGTATTGTGTACAAACTACTAATGTTACTCAGATTAACATAGTGTTTCCTATTTCTCTGATTATAGGGAATAATTTATGCATATTTTTGAACATATTCTGAAATACCCTGTACTATTTTTGTTATTTATTTTTTAATTTAATAATATTTACATTAATGCCAGAAGGCGTTTTGACATTATTTGTGTGAACTTATTAAGAAGGAAGTTCTACACTAGGGTATTAGAATAAATATGTTACTTTTCAAGATTAGTGGAAAAATTGAGTTTGCTTTCAAATACAAGGGTAAGATGTGGAATTCTCTATTCTTTGCAGTTCCATTACTGTGGCTTTCATTTATAAATGTTATAGAATCTTCACTTGATTATTATCTGAGTCTTCAAACAATACAAAATTCAAACAAAAAATTCACTGAGTAATATGTTAAGAAATTATTGTTGTTGGTAGGTGCCTTCAAGTCAGGTGTGACTTATAGTAACATTGTGTAGAACAGATGAAACATTACCTGACATTTTTTGACATTCCCAGCACTATTGTCAGTGCTTCTCTGCTATTCACAGGGTTTTCAGTATAGGTTGATTTGGGGAGTGGGCTGCCAGGTCCTTCTCTCTGTTAAGAAACAGAGTGGCCACAGAATAAGAGTATACTCACATAACCTTTACATGTCCATATAAATTTTCCTACATAAATTATAAATCACTAACAATTAATTATGAATAACTCTGTATTGATTTTACAGCCAAGGTAAGTCATGGATTTGGAACTCCAGGGTCAGAGGCTGGAGTAGTTATGGATGTATCATTCGCTAAGATCTACAGGAAAATGATTTCATTTAAGAAAAAAGCTTTTGGGAAGAAAGCCTTTAATAAACTCTAAACAAGTGTGTAGTGAATCACCTATGAGTTGTAAACATGCATGTATATTGGCTTCTTTAGTTAGATGTGTTCCAAGAATACAGTCTATTCATTATAAAAATGCTACCTCATGTTAGACGTTTTCAGTTTTTCATAATACACCAGTTAAGGACAATGTTTCTTTATAAAAATAAATAATTTTTAAAAACTCACTTTCAAATCATTGTTTCAAAGATAATTACAAAGCTAAAATGTGCCTGCCTTAATTTTTTGAATGCTGAACCAATGTTTAGTACACATTTCTGTGATTCAGTTCCTTGTCTTAAGATGATGATGCTCACTATTCCTCAGTACTTTATTTACATCTCATCTGAAAAATTAGAAGATTGGACTTCTAGTCTCCTGTTATACAAGTAAGGAGCTTGAGGCACCACTTTGTCTTAATAACTAGTAAAAAGCTGGGCAGACTGAAGAACAAAAGTGTTTATTACATCCATAAAAGAGATAAGGACACAGGGCAAACCACTGTCCCCAGAATTAAAGAAATAGAGAGGTAACTACAGGGAGTCAGCTTTCTGGAGCAGAGACTCAAAAGCTAAATTTTTTTCTTTGTCTTGGGAACCAGTGCAGGAAAAGCGGAATTGTAATTGACAAATTGCTGGCAGCTCTGGGTGGCAAAGTATAAAAGCTGAAAATTCCAGGGAGATCAAGTGATAGGGCATCTCCACACCTTTTTGTCAATATTACTTCTAGAAGCACATCCAGATTCTCACACTAAATAGCTGAAAAGCTCATAGCTAACATCATAGGCAAATAGAAAGTCTTAGATAAGGAGTAATGCAAAAATGACCACTTTCACCAATTTTCTTCAAGTAGTACTAGAAATCTTAGCCAGAATTAGGCAAAATAAAATTATAAAATGCATCCAAACTGAAAAAGAAGAATTTAAATTGGCTCTGCTTGAAGGTGACATGATCTTTTACCTGAGATTCTACAAAACAAACACAAACAAAACAAAAAAAGAAATGTTAAACAATTGCACTGAAATTGCATAATACAAAAATCAGTAGCATTTCGGTACATTAACACAAAGCTAATGAAAACAAAATCAATAAAACAATACTATTTACAATACCAGCAAAAATAAAATGCTTAAAGGTAAACTTAAACATATAAAGGAACTGAACATTGAGAACTATAAAACATTGATGAGAAAAATAAAAGAAGATACAAATACATGGAAAGATTTATCCTCTTAATAGATTAGAAGAATTCTGGAATCCTTACCAAAATTCCAAGAACATTTTTCTATAAATTGGAACAAACAAGTCTAAAATCTGTACAGAACCACAAAAATCCCTGAATAGCCAAAACCATTTTGAGTAAACAAGAAAACAAAGCTGGAGGCATCATATAACCTAATTTCAAAGTCTATGACATATCATGTACCGAGGGTACCAAAAGACATACACACTTTTGGAGTGAAAATATCCACTTTGTTTTTTTAAGAACATGTTATACACTTTGTGACACTGTGGTTCATTTGATTGACACTATTTTTTGAGTGAAAATCGTGCTATACATTGCTACTGCAATTCAATTTCTAAAAGTAATATGTAAATAGTATTTCTTGGTGTCCAATCTTGTCATCTCAGAAGATAAGCAGGATCATGAGTACTTGAATAGAAGACCCCCTGGGAATACCAGGTACTGTAAGTTTGAGAGAAGTACCCCTCAGCCCACTGTTGAAACAATCAGCCATTGAAAACGCTATGAATAGGAGAGAAACTCTGACAAAACTGCCAGGAATGGCACAAAAGTAAATAATGTTACATCTGTTGTACATAGAGTCATTGAGTTGGACCCAACTTGATGGCACCTGAAATAACACAAACAAAAAAGATGTATATACATTTTTGGGGGCACCCTGATCCTTTGATCTTGTTTATTATCCTATTACCCTCTTTTATTTCTCCTCTGTCTCTTCTTTTTCCAGTTTTTCACCCCTAGTAGTTCCCCTTTTCCTTCATATAGTTTCCCCCTCTGGATTCTACATATGAGAGAAAACATGTAATACTTGTTTTTACATTGTATCAGTACTTACAAAAGATTTAACTTTAATATTCATCAATTATTCCACATCTTAATTGTTCTTCTATCAGTTACTCATATACATGAGACTTCTTTAGTATTATTGTCTTTAATGCTAATATTAACCACTATGGAAGATACCTGCTATATTCATTTCCTTCATCACATATTTGCCTGAACAATCTTAGAAAGAGTTTCATATTTATTTTCTATGAACAAGTCAAAAAAGTAGGTCACAATACATATTTCCAAGGTCTAGGACAAAAAAAAATTAGACTCAGTGCAAGCAATAAGAGATTATCTAGAGGAAAAAAGTAGGTTTTCTTGTGCTCATCCTTGAATTTTTATTATCTTATCCTATGAGAATATTCATTGACCTACAACCTGTGCTCACTTTAGTCATATTTATAATTATGAATGCTCTATACCTGCATTGGCACATGTTGGATGCCACTTTTAAATTAATTTAAAAAGAATAAAAAATCTGTGAAAGAGCAAAAATAATCAAAGAGCATGTTAGTAGCATAAAAATAGAAATATCAACTAACTGAACAGAGGTAAATTCACATATTTATGATCAATTCATTTTGTACAAAGATATCCATAAAACAATGGGATAGCACAATTTTTTCAATAAATAGTGATAAAAAACTGAATAGATACATGCAGAAGAATCAAATCAGACCCTCATCTCATACAGTATGAAAATGGATTAAAGAGTTATACATAATACCTGAAAGAGTAAATCTACTAAAACAAATAAAGTAAAATATTCATAACCTCAGTTTGGGTAATGAAATTTTTGGATATAACACCAAAAGTACAGGTAACAAAAGCAAAAATAGACACATGGAATGATATCAAATGAAAAAGTTTCTGCATAGGAAACTAAACAGTGAAAAAAGTGAAGAGGCAAATTATGACATGGGAGAATGTATTTGGAAACATATATATGATTGATTTCTTTATATTAAAAAAATATTGTTGTTGTTGTTTTTAGGTGCCATTGAGTTGTGTCCGACTCATAGTGACCCTTATAGGGTTTTCAATGACTGACTGTTTCGGGATTGCCCTGGGAGTGGATTGTCAAGTCCTTCACCCATTTTGTGGTGCTGAGAATCGAGCTCAGGACCTCAGAGACTGCAGAGTGGCACTCTACCAAATGAGCTAAATCCCAGCCCCTAAAAAAAAAAAAAAAAAAAAAAAGAAAGCCAAACAACTCAATGACAGGAAACACATAGTACAATTAAATATTTTCAAAGGCCCAAAATAGATATTTCTCAAAATAGACACAAAAATTACCAAAAGGTATATAAAAAGTACTCCATATCACTAATTATCTGGAAAATGCAAATAAAAACCACAATGAGATATCATTGCATGCATATTAGAATGGCTATCAGCAAAAAGACTAAAAAGAAGAGGTGTTGGAGAGAATTTAGAGAAAATGTAAACCTGCACACTATTGGCGACAATATAAACTAGAACAGCTATCATAGAAAACAGAATGGAGTTCCTTCAAGAATTAAAAATAGAACTAGTATGACATACAGCAATTCTATTTCTGGGTATGTATCCAAAGTTATGAAATCACTATGTTAAAGAGCTATCTGAACCACTATGTTTAATTAAATGTTATTCACCATAGCCAAGGTATGGAATAAAATTGTGTCCATCAGTGGAGATATATATATATATATATATATATACACACATATATAGTGGGCTATTATTCAACCTTTAAAAATACAGAAATACTACCATTTATGATAACATGGATGAGCATAGAAGATATTGTGTTAAAGAAAATAAGCCAGCTACAGAAAAACAAATACCATAAGAGCTCACATATATGTGGAAACTAGAAAAGTCAAACTCAGCTGGGCACGGTGGTGCACACCTATAATCCCAGCATCTCGGGAGGCAGAGGCAGGATGATTGCAAATTCGAGACCATGGATAGTCTGCATAACTTAGTGAAACCCTGTCTCAAAAGTAAAACAATGGGCTGGGGGCACAGCTCAGTGGTCCAGCATTTGCAGAGCATGTAGGCACGAGGCCATGGGTTCAACCCCCATTACCACACAAAAAAATGACAATATAATTTGTAAATATATATTTTGATATAAATTTATATTAGTCATTACAACCAATAGCAAAAGGATTGTGCTATTATAAAATGTATGCACCTTAGTAGTTTGTGACTAAATATCTACTATTTCTAGGGGTGTCATTTTGGGATCAGTTTTCTATAAAACTAGTTAAGCTGTTATTTTAAATTGGAGAAAATTGGACACAAAATGCATTTAACAGGATTAATGTTAGCATCAATTCCTCTTAAACACTTTTCAAAGAGTTAATGAACATATGCCTTTCATCAATTTCAAATATTTACTTTTTAAATTAATTACTGATTTTATTTTTGAGGTATTTAGGGGTTGAACCCAAGGCCTCCTATATTCTTTGCAAATGCTATATCAGTGGTCTGTACCCCCAGCCCATTTTTTTTTTATCTTTTATTTTGATTCAGGTTCTTGCTAAATTCCTAAAGCTGCCTCTGGCCTTAACTTGCAATCCTGCCTCAGTGTCCTGAGTCTTTGGAAGTAGGAATGCACCACCATGCCCAGCAAGATCTAATATTTATGACTCAACTGGTGGTTGGCTGGGCATGCTATCCTGGTTCATTTTAGCACTATACACAATAGGCAATATATGAAATCAATTTAAGTGTCCATCAACAACCTAATGAATATTGTGGCATATCAACACAATGGAATACTGTTCAGGTCTACAAAAGAGAAACTCCTGTCACTTAGGACAACATTGACAAACCCAGAGGACATTATGTTAAGTGAAATATACCAGACATAAAAATATAAAATTTGAATCTCAATAACATTAATCTAAAATGAATAATTTTGGATTAGGACAGGAGGACAGGAAGACATATTAATTAAGAAGCTGTTACAAGTTATCATTTTAGAAGTGATATGATCCTAAACTATGACATTCATCTTGATTTTAATGCTGTCATGCTGGACTCTAATCCCCCAAATTTGAACTCATATACATGGAGAAAAATGGTGATTTCTGGGGTTGGGGGTAGTTGTGATGGGGATTGTTGTTGTTGTTAGGTGCCCTCAGCACGGTATCTGACTCATAGTGACCCTCATAGGGTTTTCAATGGCTGACTGTTTTGGGATTGCCTTGGGAGTGGATTGCCAGGTCCTTCTCCCATTTGCGGTGCTGGGAATTGAACTGGGGACCTCGGAGATTGCAGTGCAGCGCTCTACCAACTGAACTAAATCCCAGCCCCTGATGGGGATTAGACAGATGTTAATAAAGAATACAATATTTTAACTAGACAGCAGGAATCATTTTAAGAGATCTATTTTGCATCATGGTGACTATAGTTAATAACAATATATTATATATTTAAAAATGCTTTAGAGAGTATATTGCAAATGTTTTACCACAAAATAATGAAGGAATGTAAATGTCAATTAGCTCAATTTTGCCATTCCACAGTATACATATAATTCAAAGCTTCACATTGTGGACATAAATACAAATAATGTTTGTCAGTTAAAAATAAATTAGTTAATTAAAAATGAATGCAATCACAGTAACTGTTAATGTCTTTTTCTGGTAATCACAACATATTTGTCACTTTTGGTTTGGTTTTGGATGATTATTTCCTCGTGATTCAAACTTTCCTACTCTTTTTCATAGTGATGATTATTAACTGTCAACAGTTAGAAATTTTACTCTCTTTGGTTCTAGATATACTTTTATTCCTATCAGTATACTTGAATTTTGAGGGTTGTTTAAAATGCAGATTGTTGTAGGTAGGTGCCATCTTATCAGGTCCAATTCATGATGACCTTATGTACAGCAGAATGAAACACTCCCTGACTCTGTGCCAGGCACACAATCATATTTATGGGTTTTTTTAATTGGAAACTTTTAATGTACACCTTAATGTGATTCATTCTGACATGCTCTTCATTGTGACATTTCCATATACGCATTTTGTTGTACATTATTCATATAGGTTCCCCCTTACCCTCTTGTATGCTTTCTCCCCCATCCTAACCCCCCATCAAAGACTTCTCTACCATTTACTTGTCTTTTTAAGGTAATATTTTTCTATATATCCTTGGGTTCCAGTTCTGTTTAAGATAGAAACTTTTCCTGCAGTGAACTTTCTTTTTACCTTGTCAGAACTATTAGATGCATTTTCTAGACCATGTATAATAATACCATTCTTAGCTTTTTTTCTTTTATTATGATCCATCCTTTGTATAGGATTTTTCCTTCTTATAATTTTGATTCAGCTCCCACATATGAGAACATGGGGTGTTTCTCTTTCTGAGCTTGTGTTCTTTCACTTAAAATAATTTTCTCCAGTTCCATCCATTTTGCTGTGAATGGCCTTATTTCATTTTTTTATTGCTGAGTAGTATTCCATTGTATATATGTACCATAGTTTTTTAATCCATTCTTCTGTTAAAGGAAACTTTGGTTGATTCCATATCCTTGATATTGTGAAAAGTCCTGCATTGAACATGGAGATGCAGGTGTCTCTGTTGTGTGATGACACATCTCCCTTTGGGCAAATTCCCAATAGTGTTATAGCTGGGTCATATGGTAGATCTATTTTCAGTTTTTTAAGATACCTCCATATTGATTTTGACAGTTGTTGGACCAATTTACAGCTCCATAAACAATGTAAGAGTGGGTGTTCCCTTTTCTCCACAACCTCACCAACATATGTTGTTATTTGTTTTATTGATCTTGGCCATTCTAACTGGTGTAAGGTAAAATTTCAGAGTTGTTTTAATTTGCATTTCCCTAATGGCTAGGGATACTGAGCATATTTTCATGTGTTTCATGGCTTTATGGACCTCTTCATTTGAGGACTTTCTACTCAGTTTCTTTGCCTATTTATGTATTGGGTTATTTGGTTTTTGGGAAGTTTTTTTCTTGAGTTCTTTATAAATTCTGATAATTAGACTTTTTCTGATGTACAGGATGTGAAGATTTTTTTCCCATTCAGTGGGCATTTCCTTGACTCTGTTAATTGTTTCTTTTGCTATACAGAAGCTTTTTAATTTCATGTAATCCCATTTATCTATTCTTGTTGCAATTTCTTGAGCAATTGGAGTCTTATTAAGGAAATACTTTCCTATGCTTATGTGATGAAGTGTATTGCCTATCTTGTCTTCTATAAGTTTTAAAGTTTCTGGTTTTATGTTGAGATCTTTTATCCATTTTGAGTTAACTTTCATGCATATTGAGAGATGTGGGTCAGTTTTCATTTTTCTGCATGTGGATGAACATGTTTCCCAGCACAATTTATTGAAAAGGCTATCCTTTTTCCAGTTTACTTGCTTTGCTCCTTTGTCAAAAATAAGGTGGCTATAGGTGTGTTGGGATTTAGCTTAGTTGGTAGAGCGCTGCGCTGCAGTCTCTGAGGTCCCGAGTTCAATTCCCAGCACCGCAAAAATGGGAGAAGGACCTGGCAATCCACTCCCAAGGCAATCCCGAACAGTCAGCCACTGAAAACCCTATGAGGGTCGCTATGAGTCGGATACCGACTCGATGGCAGCTAACAACAACAACAATAGGTTTTTTTGAGGTATTTCTGGGTCTTCTATTCTGTTCCACATGTCTTCCAGCCTATTTTTGTGCCAGTACCAAGCTGTTTTTGCTACCACTGCCCGTATTATAGCTTGAAGTCAGGGATTGTGATTCCACCTGCATTAGTTTTGCAACTTAAGAGTGTTTTGGCTATACATGGTCTTTTGTGGTTCCATATGAATTTTTGATCATTTTTTCTATTTCTGTGAAGTCAGTCAAAGGTATTTTAATGGGGATTGCATTAAATCTATAAATTGCTTTGGGTAGGATAGCCATTTTTACTATATTAATTCTCCCTATCCAGGAGCAGGGAAGGTCTTTCCATTTTTCAGTGCCCTCTGCTATTTTTCTTTAATGTTTTGAAATTTTCCTTGTAGACATCTGAAGGGTGTTTGGTTAGATTGATTCCAAGATATTTAATTTTCTGGTGGGCTATCATGAAAGGTGCTGGGATTTAGCTCAGTGGGTAGAGCGCTGCGCTGCAGTTTCTGAGGTCCCGTGTTCAATTCCCAGCACCGCAAAAATGGGAGAAGGGACTGGCAATCCACTCCCAAGGCAATCCCGAAACAGTCAGCCATTGAAAACCCTATGAGGGTCGCTATGAGTCGGATACCGACTCGACGGCACCTAACAACAACAACATCATGAAAGGTATTTTTTCTGAAATTTCCTTCTTTTCCTGTTTGCAGTTGGTGTAAGGAAAAGCTATTGATTTTTGTGTGTTTATTCTATAACCTGGCACTTTGCTGAAGGAGTTAATTAGTTCTAGAAGTTTTCTGGTTGAGGTTTTGGGGTCTTTCAGGTATAGAATCATATCATTGCAAATAAGGATAATTTGATCTCTTCATTGTCAATCTGTATCTCTTTGATTTCTTTCTCTTGTCTGATTGCATTGGCCAGGACTTCAATTACTATGTTAAATAGAATAGGAGAGAGAGAGGACATCCTTGCCTTGTTCCAGATCTAAGAGGAAATGGTTTCAGTTTTTTCCATTTAATATAATGTTGGCTGTAGGTTTGTCATACATGGCTTTTATGATATTAAGGTATTTGCCTGTTCTACCTATCTTCTCCAGCATTTTTATCATGCAAAGGTGTTGTACTTTGTGGAAGGCCTTTTCAGCATCAGTTGAGATGATCATATGGTTTTTGTTTGCCAGTTTCTTGATATGTTGGATTACATTAATTGATTTCCGTATGTTGAACCAGCCTTGCACCTGTGGTATAAATCCCACCTGGTCATGGTAAATAATCTTTTTCATAGGTTGCTGTATTCTGTTTTCCAGAATTTTATTGAACATTTTTGCATCTAGATTCATAAGGGAAATGGGTCTATAATTCTCTATCTTAGATGAATCTTTTCCTGGTAGGTATCAGGGTGATGGTAGCTTCTTGAATTAATTTGGGAGTGTTCCCTCCTTTTCTAATTTTTGGAAAAAATTGAGGAAGACAGATATTATATCTTCTATAAAAGTTTGACAAAATTCTGCTGTGAATCGATCAGGACCTGGGATCTTCTTTGTTGGGAGACTTTTTATTACCTTTTCTATTTCTGTAAATGTAATGGGCTTATTTATGTCAGTTATGTCTTCTGGGGGTTTGTGTTGGTAGGTCATACATATTAATGACTTTGTCCATTTCTTCTGTAATTTCCAACCAAGATTAATATGTTCAACATAATTATCTTTGAAAACAGAAGAGGAGTATAAGACATTTAATGATATTGATGCAGTTAAATGATTTGCAACCACCAAACCAGCCCTGCAGAGGATTGTAAATCAATTACCACATTCAGGAGAGATAAGACAACCCTATATAGGAAATCAAAGAATTGGTTAGCTGAAATGAGTACAACCCAAGAAAGGAACAAAGCAAACATGATTCATAAACCAGTAACAGGTAATGATTCCATACATAACAATAAATACTGCTCAATAATCACTATTAATGTAAATGGTCTTAACTCACCAATGAAGAGACAGAGACTGGCTAATTGGATGAAAAAACATAAACCATCAATATGTAGTATTCAAGAAACTCATCTAACTCACAAAAATTGTAATAAACAGAATTAAGGGCTAGAAAAGGGTATACCAAGCGGGGGGGGGTATCAGGCATTCCAATTCTAATATCAGATAGAATAATTTCAATCCAAAACTAATTAGAAGAGCAAAGAAGGGCACTACATTTTAATAAAAGGAATAATCAATCAGGAACCAATAACGCTCCTAAATATTTATCCTCCAACACTGGGGTACCTAGCTTTTTAAGACAAACTTTATGGTATATAAAGAACTTTATTGGACCAGAAACAATAATAATGGGCATCTTCAATACCCCATTTTTGTCAAGAAACAGGTCATCAAAACAAAAATTCAATGGAGAAACGTCAAATCTAATCTCCACCCTAAACCAGTTGGATCTCACAGATATATCCAGAATATTTCATCCACACAATGAAGAATACACATTCTTCTCAGCTGGACATGGTACATTTTCTAAGATAGATCATGCGCTAGTCCATAAGAACTCCCTCAACAAATACAAAAAAATGGAAATTATCCCCTGTTCCTTATCAGAATAATGGGATAAAATTGGAGCTCAAGAGCAAGAATAATTCCAGAAACTTTACAAACTCATGGAGATTGAATAATACACTGCTGAATGACCAATGGGTTGTTGATGAAATCAAAATGGAATTTTAAAAATTCCTGCAAACAAATGATGATGAAAACACATCCTACCAAAACATATGGGATACAGTAAAGGCAGTTTTAAGAGGGAAGTGTATATCATTAAGTGCCTTCATCAATAAAGTAAAGAAGAGCCAAATAAATGACCTAATGACATATCTTAAGACACTAGAAATCTAACAAAAAATCAATCCTAAAAGGAACACCCAAAAAGAAATTACAAAAATGAAGGGAGAAATATCTCAATTATACTCCAAAGAGATAATTCAAAAAATTAATAAGATTAAGAGCTGGTTCTTTGAAAGATTAATAAAATAGACACTCCTCTGGCCAACCTCATCAAAAAGAAAAAAGAAGAGCTAACATAGTACGGATTACACAAGAAAACGGGTCCATAACCACCGACTACAATGAAATACAGAAACTTGTCAGGGATTACTATCAGAGATTTTATTTTCATATTTATGTTTAAACCCATTATTGCAGACACTGTGTCAATCCATCTACATGTCAAAAATATGTAAGAGAAGGATACCGATTAGTTTATTTGATAATAGTGTGGTTCTTCTTGGGTCCTTTTTTTTTTTTTTTTTTTTTTTTTTTTTTTTTTTTTTTTTTTTTTTTTTTTTTTTTTTTACTTTTTTAAAGTTTTGTGAGTTGGAATTGGGCTGGGACCAGTTTAATTTATTAATGACTGCCAAGGAAAAGCTATTTTTTCAAATATTGTTGTTGGGAAGAGGTACTTGTGCTGCCTGGAAGAGTTACTTTCCTAAGTTATTTTTGAGTTTTGGACACTGGTTCACTGAAACCATTGAGGAATTCTTTCCTGAAGCTTTTGTAAAATAACAATTATTTCCAATTATTTGAGATTTCTATTTTAGTATATATTCCATCTTGGTGAACGTTCTGCACATGTATGAACAATAAGTACATTCTGCAGTTCTTGGTTTCAATATTCTATAAAGGTCAATATTGTAAAGGTACTAAATAGCAATATTAATATATTATTTTATATTCTTTCTATTTTTGCTCTGAACAATTACTGAGGGGAGCATTAAGAATTCCAACTATCAGCCAGGTGCGGTTGCGCATGTCTGCAATCCCAGCAGCTTGGGAGGCAGAGGCAGGAGGATCACAAGTTCAAGACCAGTGGCAGTCTGGGTAACTTAGTAAGATGCTGTCTCAAAAAGTAAAAAAATGGGCTGGAGGTGTAGCTCAGTGGTCCAGCACTTGCAGAGCATGCAAGCACAAGGCCCTGGGTTCAACCCTCAGTACCACACACACAAAAAAAGAGAGAATTCCAACTATCATTGCCAATTTGCTTCCTTCTCTTTTAATTTGAGCAGTTTTTACTTGAAAATGACATTAGATATAATCACAATTAGAATTATTATATCTTTCTAGTAAATTGCATGTTTTGAATTCCATATTCTTTTTGCATGATATTAATACAGTCATACCAAATTTGTATGCTTCAGTGGTTATATTGTATGCTTTTTACCCTCACCCTTTTATATTGAACTATATTTGTCTTCACACTTAGTGTCTATCATTCATAGACAGCATAGAGTGGGGTCTTGTTATTTATTAGATATGAAACCTCTGCCTTTAATCAAAGTACATAGCTAAATTATATTTAACATAATTATTGGTGCTATTGTCATCATTGTTGTTAGGTGTCATTGAGTTGAGTCAAACTCATACAACCTTATGTGCAAAAAACGAAAGATTACCTGACAATATGCCATGCCTGCCACTATTGTTTGTGCTTCTCTGTTTGCCATAGGGTTTTTGATATGGCTGATTTTTTGGGAATGGGCTGTTGGGCCCTTGTCCTTAGCCAGTGACACACAGTATTTCCCGTTGGTCTTCTATCCCAGGACTGCTTAGTTACTATGGTGTTGTTGTTAGGTGCTGTCGAGTCGAGTCCAACTCATAGCGTCCCTATATACAGCAGATAGAAACACTTGCCGATTCTGTGCCAGGCAAATGATCTTATTTATGTTTAAGCCCATTGTTGCAGACACTGTCAATCCATCTGGTGGAGGGTTCTCCTCTTTTGCATTGACCTGCCACTCTCTATGTACCTTATATTCATTTTATAGTGACTCTCTAGTTTTCTACTTTTATTCCCACTTTCCCAGATCTTTACAAATTTTTAGTATTGTGTTTTACTTAATATTTTAGTAATAGTATTTCATTTCCTTATGTCATATAAAATATATGTTCTTAAGTTTGTTTACTTGCTCTGTCACTCAGATGTTGTAGTTAGAAACCTCACATTATTGGGCTTCCCTTTCAGCTCCTCTCCAATCAAGCATAAATTCAATTTGTACTTTTTCAAATCTTTCAAATCCACCATCCTATTTGATGCAAGGTGAACACCACAGTTTAGGACCATATTACCTCTTATTTGATAAAGTGTAACAGCTTCTTCATCAGTTTGTCTTCCTGTTTTTCTATTCACAGTCCATCATATTAAATTAAAGTTGCTGAACTTTAGGTTTTGGTGATTATTAAATGGAGTATCATGTGAAGTGTGAAGATCAAAGTATTTCAAGGACAATGTGTCCAGTGGATATGAGTTTAATGTGAATTAAAACAATGAATAAAGCAATGAAGAATCATAATTTGAAGGCTGTCACTGGCTCAAAAGTAAAGCTTTTTAAGTCTATTGGCCTTTGTGAATAAAACATAAGTAAATGTTATCAGCCTTAAGTAAATAAAACAACATACACTCACAAACACACAGAAAGCGAGAGAGAGGAGAGAGAGAGAGGAGAGAGAGAATCTTAGAGGACACTATTAAAGGGAGTATCTTGAAGTTTCATAGGGGATTAGGGAGCAAATTAAGGGGAAAATATGAACAGTGTACATAAAACATAAAAGAGCTTCTGGGGTTTTGGATTGTCAACAGAGAAAATAAATTGCCTATGCAGTGGCACATGCCTGTAATTCCAGCAGCTTGGGAGGCGGAGGCAGGAGGATCACAAGTTTGAGACCAGAGGTGGTTGTGTAACTTAGCAAGACTCTGTCTCAAAAAGTAAAAAAAGCGGGTTGGGGCGCAGCTCAGTGGTTCAGCACTTGCAAAATATGCAGGCAGGAGGCCCTGAGTTCAACCCCCAGTACTGAGAAAAAATAAATAAATAAATAAATAAATTACCTAAATTGAGGATATCTGGAAAATACTTTTATTGAGGATTCAGGATACATAAAACTTCTTCTCCCTACAATAAGATCAGCAGGATAAAAAGGAAGGTGAGAAAAGAAAAATAAAGATGTACATACATAAATTAAGGAAAAATAATTAAAAACCAGTAGTGGCTACAGGGATTTATGTGCAAGGATTATGCATAATAATAACAAGAATGAGGGAAAAATAAAGGTGAGGATGGGATGGAAGGACCCTGGTTTTCAGGGGAAAGAAGATGGCACCAAGAGAAAAATCAGTGGCAATATTTTGCTTTCCTTTGCAAATTCGTATTCATTCCATGGTGATTGCGTACAGTGACTGCTTCAAACTCATAAAAAAATTGAGGTGAGGCTTGAGTGTGGGCTCAGTATGTTAAAATTTAGAGGGTTAGGGGTTAGTTCAGGTTTGAGGTTAAAATTTTAATCCCACATATGAATAGACAAATAATTTTTTCACTTTTTTACAAGTTTTAAATAGCTAATAATATAAACACAATAAAAGCTGAACACAAACCCCATTTTTCATGAGGTTTGGGTTCAGTTTTGAGTTCATAAAAAATTTCAAACCCAAACAGGTTCAGGGTTTGGGTTAGGGTTAAATTTGAAGCCCTGATATCAACTTTTAGGATTTATATGTGAGCCTAAACCAAATGTGAAACTAGAAAATGTTAACATTGAACCCTCACCCAAACATAACCCCAATTTTTTATGTGTTTGAATCCGTGGCTCAAATGGATTAAATGGAAGGATAAATAAATGACTTAATATCTTAGTGTGGCACTTTTTCTTGTGCCTCAATTCACCGAGCTCATGATCTAAATTCTTTTTTTCCCTCTTATGAAAAAGGGAATCAAATTTCTCAAAGGAAAGGAAAGCATTCCTATAATAGGCTTATTGTGTACCTTAACGTTATTGTCATAAAGGAAAGGAGGTACAAAATGCATAAATTGAAGACTAGTAGGAAAAAATATTGAAATGTTTGAAGGCATGTTAAACCACCTGACAGTTGCATGAGGGTCTGTTAATTTAAGTGGTTTGTCATAGGATTTGAACAAAAAAGAAGATTTATTTTCAAAATGTTTCCCTCTAAAAATATTGCATGTCTATTATACTAAGTGTAGTAATTAAAAGGTGATATTAGTCTATCTATTTTTATATGAATTAATTTACAGTGTTCTTAAATTTTGAAATTAAATCCAAACTTATTCATTCTCTCCAGAGATTACAATATCCCTATGACATGTTGACATTCTGAAATATCAGCTATGTTATCATATGTATTTACTCTCATAAAATCAATTAGAATGTTGAAATTGGATAACAAATAAGAAATATCACTTGAGATTTTCAGGTAAAGTAGAAATAACCTTTTTGCTTAACTTACTTATCCAAAGACATTATGAAAATTCTTCAATCTATTGTTTATACATCAGTCTATTAAAATAAAACATTTATTATTGCTCAAGGAATTTTGAAGTCTTTGGGAGGCTGGTGATGACACATCTTGGAAAATATTTCCCTCAAATTATAAGTGCCTCTGCACCATTTTCTGTCATACTAACATCAAAATTAACTCAAGAGTCACCTCCTGATAAACCTCTATTACTCAAATAAAGGTAAAATTAATTACTCTTTCTTTGTGGTTCCATTGCAAGTATCTTCTGCAAATATTTTTCATTGATAAGTTGACTAGTCCTTGAGATTCCGATAGAAATTACAATAAGTTGTAGATCATTTTGACTAGAATGGAGATTTTAACAATATTAAGTTTTCTAGTCCATGAACACAGAATGCATTTTCATTTATTTGACTCTCCTTTAATTTCATTTATGTTTGGTAGCTGTCAGGACATAAGTCTCCTTTTACCTCTTCTTTCTTTCTTTCTTTCTTTCTTTCTTTCTTTCTTTCTTCCTTTTTTGTGGTCCTGGGGGGTTGAACCCAGGGCCTCATGCATGCTTTGCAAGGACTCTACCACTGAGCCGAACCATCAGACCATTTTTTTACTTTTGATTTTGGGACAAGATCTCATTTAATTACACAGGCTACCTCTGACCTTGAACTTGTGATCCTCCTGCCTCAACCTTCTGAGTTACTGGGATTACAGTCATGTGCCATTGTGCCCTGCTAATCTTTTTACTTATTTACTCACACTTATTCCTATACATTTGATTTGTTATAGCATTATGGGAAGTGGGATCATTTTTCTAATATCTTTTTCAGATAGTTCATTGTTAGTGTATAGAAATGCAACTGATATTTGTCCATTGATTTTGTACCTTGTGACTTTGTTTACTAGTTCTACAAGGGGTTTTTTGTTTGTTTGTTTGTTTGGTTGGTTGGTTTTTTTTTTTTTTTTTTTTTTTTTTTTTTTTTTTTTTTTTTTTTTTTTTTTTTTTTTTTTTTTTTTTTTTTTTTTTTTTTTTTTTTTTTTTTTTTTTTTTTTTTTTTTTTTTTTTTTTTTTTTTTTTTTTTTTTTTTTTTTT
>VMDO01005965.1:0-44345 GCA_007922755.1 Pedetes capensis | reverse complement strand
TTCAACTCCCAGTACCACAAGAGATTTCTGTATATAGAGCATATATTTTACAAACTAGGACAATTTGACTTTTTACTTTCTGACATCCTTGTTTACTTTCCTTTGCCTAAATGTTCTGTAGTATGATGTTGAACAAAGTGATGAGAGTGGTACTCCTTTCTATGTTCCTGGGCAGTTTTACAGAAATAGAAGAAACAATTCTAAAATACACATGGAACCACAAAAACTGACAAATACCCAAAGCTGTTATGAGAAAGAAGAATAAAATTCCCTGTCACCTGATGCACCTCTAGATGAGGAAAAATCTTCAGAAGTATTGGTCCTTGCTTCTGGGTAGAATCCATTTGGAACCAGAAAGGACTAAGACAATGCTGACTAGTGAAGGTCTGAGTTAGAGTTAGGATATGAAGTGTTCCTCCAGAAGGCTGCCTAGTTGAAGGCTTGATCTCCCTCAATGGCCTGAGATTGAGAGGTGGCTGGATCATGAAGGCACTAACTTCATCCATGGATTAATACTTTAATACCACCATAAATTTTATACTATTATTTGGCAGGTGGTGGAAAGTAGTAGGTAGGGCTTGGTTGGAAGAAGTGGGTCATTAAAAGGGGGTGTAACTTTGAAGGGCATATCTTGTTCTTGGCCCTCCTTCTATCTTTTCTTCCTGGTTGCCATTTGGTGAGCAGATTCCCCCATCATTCTCTTCAGCCATGAAGTTTCTATTTCTACATAGGCCTAAAAGAAACTGAGCCAACTCGCTATGGTCAGAAACATCTGAAACTATGAGGCCAAATCAATCCTTTCTCTTTAAGGTAATTTTCTCAGGTATTTGTTCACAGTGACAAAAAGATGTGAAAAACACAAACTGGAAATGTTAGCAGTTGATACTCCTTAGAAATTGGACATTTTTACATTAATCTCCTTTTTGGCTTCAGAATCATAATTATTAGTAATAATTCTATCATCATTTGAAGTTATAATAGACCCCTAGCAAATAGTTAATTTAAAGGAACTGAGTACATATACAAGTTAAGAAGACTTCCTCTTAAAATACAAGATTATTTTGGATCAATAAAACTGCTCAACAGAATATTCACAGGGGTATTTTAACTGAGGGGAATATATTCAGAATATCCTGGTCTTATTCTTCTTGGTGCATTATATCTGAGAACATGCTAAAATATTGATTATAGGGAAGAAAGTTACAGGTAAACTTAACTGAATGTTTAAATAATATTATCTTGTATTAAAGATGAACTAACCTTAGACAGTTTAGGTGACTGGGGGCTTGTGTGTTGCTGTGATGCTGAAAGCCTTGTCACTGGTATTACAGGTAGTAACAGGGACACCTATGGTGGACAGGTTTCAGCTGAACTTCCAGACTAAGACAGACTAGGGGGAAGGCCATTGGTAACCCATTCCTGAAACAATTAGCCATTGAAAACTCCATGAGTAGCAGAGAAACACTGTCAGATATAGTGCTGAAAAATGAGTACCCCTTAGGTTGGAAGGCAATCAAAAGATGACTGGGAAAGAGCTGCCTCTTCAAAGTTGTTGTTGTTAGGTGCATCAAATCAGTGTCTGACTCATAGTGACCCCATGTACAAAAGACTAAATACTATTGTCAGTGTTTCTCTGCTACTCATAGGGTTTTCAATGACAGATTGCTTTTGGAGAGTGGTTTGCTGAGTCCTTCTCCCAAGCCTATAGTATTTGTTGTTTCCAGATGGTCTCACATCCAAGTACTAACCAGGCCAGACCCTGCTTAGTTTCTGAGATCTGACAGGATCGGATGCCAAAGGGCTATGGCTGCAGGCTATTTGGCATGTAGGTACATAAATGCCATTTGCTATTGCTTTTTGTTGTTAGGTGCCTCTGAGTGTCTGACTCATAGAGACTCTAATAGGGTTTTCAATGTCTGATTGTTTTGGGATTGCCTTGGGAGTGGATTGCCATATCGTTCTCCCATTTTTGCAGTGCTGGTAATGGAGTTAGGGACCTCAGGGACTGCAGAATAGAGCTCTACCAACTGAGCTAAATCTGCCTTAAGGACAGGAATTGAGTGAAGCCCCAGGCACCTCCCTTTGCTGAGGTGGCAAGATGCAAAATGAGAAGGAACAACTGTAAACATCCTTTAACAATTGGAACATGGGAAGTATGTACTAAGAATCTAGGAAAATTAGAAATCCTCAAGAGGGAAATGGAGCACATAAACATCGACATTCTAGGCATCAGTGAGCTAAAGTGGAATGGCATGGGCCAATTTGAATCAGATAATTATATGACTTTTGCTTTACTTGGTTCTATAATCAACACCCATGGAAAGTCAAGAAATCAAAAGACACATTGCCTTGGGGAAAGCTGTGGCAAAAGATCCCCTTAAAATATTGAAAAGTAAAGATGTCACATTAAGGATGAAGTGCACCTGACTAATGCCATGGTATTTTCAGTCACATCATATGGGTGTGAAAGCTGGATATTGAACAAGGGAGACAGGAGAAGAATTGATACTTTTGAATTATGGTGCTGGAGATGAATATTGAATATACCATAGACTGCCAAAAGAACTAATAGATCTGTCCTAGAAGTGCAGCATATTACTCCTTGGAAGCAAGGATGGCTAGACTGCATTTCACTTATTTTGGACATGTAGTCAGGAGAGACCAATTCCTGGAGAAGGACATCATGTTTTGGAGAGTGGTAGGTTAATGAAAAAAGGAAAACCCTCCACTAGATGGATTGATGCAGTATCTCCAACAATAGGCTTAAACATAAATAAGACTTTGTGGTTGGCACAGAATTGGGGAGTATTTATTTCTCCTGTACATAGGGGTGCCATTAGTCAGATCCGACTTGACAGCATCTAACAACAACAATAACTATGCCAGAAAGACAGAATAAAGAGAAATGGGGTTGCATTCATCATCAAAAAAGACATCTCAAGATCTGTCCCAAAGTACAATGCTGCCAGTGAGAGAATAATATCTATATGTCTATAAGGAAGGCCAGTTAATGACTATTATTCAAATTTATACACCTACCACTAATGATAAAAATGAAGATAGGGAAGATTTTTACAAGCACCTGCAATGTGAAATAGATTGAACATGCAATCAGAATGCATTGGTAATTTCTGGTGACTAGAATACAAAGAAAGAAAACTTAGTAGTTGGAAAATAGGGCATTGGTGACAGAAATGATGCTGGGGATCACATGATAGAATTTTGTCAGCTATATGACATTTCATTGCACATACATTTTTTCACCAATGTAAATGATGACTATACACATAGACGTCACCAGATGGAACAAACAGAAACCAAATTGACTACATTTGTGGAAAGACAAGATAGAAAATCTCTGCATCAAAGTAAGAAGAAGACCAGGTCCTGATTGCAGATCAGACTATCAATTACTCATATGCAGGTACAAATTGAAAATGAAAAAAATTAGAACAAATGTATGACAGGCAAGGTATGATCTTGAGTATACCCCACCTGAGTTCAGAAACCACATAAAAACCAGATGGGATATGTTAGTCACTAATAATTGAAGACAAGAGGAGTTGTGACATAACATCAAAGACATTATTCATGAGGAAAGCAAATTTGTTGTGTTAGGTGCCAGAGAGCTATGTCCGACTCATAGTGACCTCATAGGGTTTTCAATGGCTGGTTGTTTCTAGATTGGCTTGGGGAGTAGATTACCATGTCCTTCTCCCAGTTTTGTGGTGCTGGGAATTAAACCTGGGACCTCACAGATTGCAGAGCTTACCAACTGAGCTAAAGATAGGGTTTTCAATGGTGGATTGATTTTTGGGAGAGAATTGCCAGGTCCTTCTCCCAAACCTACACTATGTGGTGTTCCCAGGCAGTCTCCCATCCAAGTACTAACCATGCCCAACTCTGCTTAGCTTCCAAGGTCAACAGAATTGGATGCCACAGTGCTATGGCTGCAGGTAAGGAAAGCAAAAAGTTATTGAAAAAGCAGGAAAAAAGAAAAAGACCAAATTACATATCAAAAGAGACTCTGAAACTTGCCCTTGAATGTTAAGAAATGAAAGGGAAAAGAAGACATGATGAAGTTAAGGAACTAAAAAGAAGATTTCAAAGGACAGCTTGAGAAGACAAAATCAAATATTATAATGACATGTGCAAAGATCTAGAGATAGAAAACCAAAAGGGAAGAACATGCTCTGTTTTTCTCAAGCTTAAAGAACTGAAACAAAATTCCAGTCTTTAGTGGCAATAGTGAAAGACTTTTGTGAAAATATTAATGCAGGAAACATCCAAAGAAGATGGAAGGAATACACACAGTCATTATACCAAAAAGAATTGATGGATGACCAATTATTTCAAGTGGTTCCATATGATCAGGAATCAGTGGTACTAAAACATGAAATGGAAGCTGCCTTGAAGGCATTGGTTTAACACAAGGCTCCAGGAATTGATGGAATTCCCATAGAGGTATTTCAACAAACAGGTGCAGTACTGGAGATGCTGACTTATTTATGCCAAGAGATTTGAAAATAGCTACCTGACAAACTGACTGGAATACATCCATATTTGAGCTTATTCCAAAGAAAGGGGAATCCATCCAAATGTGGAAAATATTGAACAGTTTCATTAATGTCACATGCAAGTAAAAGTTTGGTCATGATTTTTCAAAAGTGACCCCAGTGTGATATAGACTGGGAACTTCCAGAAAATCAAGCCTCATTCAGAAAAGGGCGCAGACCAAGGACATCATTGTGGATGTCAGATCAATATTAGCCAGAAACAGAGAATACCAGAACAATGCCTATCTTTTTTATTGACTATGCAAAGGCATTTTATTATGTGGATCACAATATATTTTTGGTAACATTGCAGAGAATGGGAATACCAGAGCACTTATTTTCTTCATGAGGAACCTGTACATGGATGAAGAGGCTGCTATTTGAACAGAACAAGGAAGGACCTCGTGGATTAAAGTCAAGAAAGTTGTGTGTCAGGGCTGTGTCTTTTCACCTTTCCTCTTCAGACTCTATGCTGAACAAATAATCCAAGAAGCTGGGCTTTATGAAGAAGAACATAGCATCTTGACTTTAGGAAGATTCTTTGACAGCCTGCATTATACAGATGCCAAACCTCTGCTTGCTGAATGTGAGTAGAATTTGAAACATTCACTGGAGAAAATAAAAAAACTTAGCCATCAATATGGCTTACACCTCAACCTCAGCAAAACAACAATCCCTACAACTGGATCAGCACACAGTTTCATGATAAATGGAGATTGAGGTTGTCAATGATTTTGCTTTACTTGGTTCTATTATCAACATCCATGGAGGCAGCAGTCAAGAAACCAAAAGACACATTGCACTGGGGAAAGCTGTTGCAAAAGACCTCTTTAAAGTGCTGAAAAGTAAAGATGTCACATTTGAAAATGAAGGTGTGCCTGATTCATGCATGTATTTTCAGTTGCATCATATGGTTATGAAACCTGAACATTGAATAAGAGAGACAGGAGAAGAGTTGATGCTTTTGAATTATGGTGTTAGACATGAATTTTGACTAAATCTTGGACTGCTGAAAGAATGAACAGATTGTCCTAGAAATGCAACCAGAGTGCTCCTTGGAAGCAATAATAGCTAGACTGCATCTGACATATTTTGACCTGTCTGGAGAGACCAATCCCTGGAGAAGGACATTGTGTTTTTGAGGGTGGCAGGCCACCACCACCACCACCACCAACAACAACAACAAAGGAAAACCCTCAACTATATGGATTGACACAGTGGCTGCAACAATGGGATTAAACATAAAAAAGATCATGTGCATGGCAGAGGATCAGGGAGTGTTTCATTCTGCTGTACATAGGGTGGCTATGAGTTGGACCTGACTGGATGACACCTAACAACAACAACAATAATGTCAGAGTGGTGTGGTTGTGTTTTTAAAAATTGTTGAATGATTCTAATCACTATGTCATTAACTCCTCTGCCTGAACTCTTCTCTTGAATTTCTGGTGATAGGAAAAATACAGTGAGATAAGGAGACAGAAAAAGGTTTATGTCCCTCCTCCTTTGCTCAGTCTATGATGAGGAGAAAACATTTAAAATTTTAGACTTTTCCACTTCAACTTTAGACCACTAGGTAAAATGCACGAACATCTGTGGTTAATTTCAGGCAAGCAATAATGCTCACATTTTAGCAGAAAAATGTAAAAATAGTAGTTAGCCTTAAGATAAAGTACCAATACAAACTGGAAGAGCTATTCTGAAAGCCAAGAAACGTTTACATCTATGGAGAATATCAAATCCAATCTGTTAGAGCCAGTCTCATCTTATGTTGTAGTAGACAGAAGGAATAGGTATTAATGCATTTAAGATATATCTGAATATATTCAACTTACAAAAATTCACATTCAACTTCAGTAGAATACAACTGAATTATTCAACTGATTTAAAGCTGTCTTCATGTTTTTTGACTTATGTTGTGGTTATTGACTGGTATTGAACCTCCAGTTCTGAACTTGTTGTTTGTTACATTGAACTCAAATAGCCTGAGCTAATGTCTTAACTTTGCCATTCATTACCTGTCCAAATTTAAGCAAAAACTAAAAAAAGGGAAAAAAGTCCCTAAGTTTTTCTGATCATCAGTTTGCTCATCTCTCTAATGGAGCATTATAATTTGAATTTGAAATGTTCCCGAAAAGTTCATATGCTAAAGGCTTGGTTGTCAGATGATGGGCTTTTGGGAAGTTATTGGATCCTGAAAGCTCTGACCTAATTAATGGCCTAATTAATCCATTTTTATATTTATAATTTGATGGCATTTATGGGAAGTTGTAGGAAATTTCGAAGGTGAGGTCTAGTTGGAGGAAGTAAGTCATTGGAGACATGAACTTGGGCTAGTCCTTGTTTCTAGCCTCTTCATTTCTCTCTTTGTTTCTATGATGTGAACAGTCTCCTCTGCCATATTCTCCTGCCACCAGCATGCTTTGCTTGCCCTCAGGCCCACAGTACTATGGAGCTAGCTGACCATGGACTAAAATCTCTCAGATCATAAGGTGAAAGAAATACTTCCTCCATTATGGTTTTATCTCATGTATACTGTTACAGTGGTAGAAAAGTTAACACAGGAAGATAATAAAACCTCTTTCATGTGACTGTGACTATCAACTACATTAAAGCAGGTGAAATATTTAGCAGTATTCCTGGGATATACTGAGAATTTGAGGACTATTGCTTATTATTTTCATTATTAATACTGTTGTTGTTAGGTGCTATTGAGTCAGGTCCAACTCATAGTAACCCTCATAAGGTTTGCAATGACTGATTAATTGGGGATTGCTTTGGCAGTGGGCTGCCATGACATTCTCATGTTTTTGCAGTGCTTGGGATGGAACCTGGGTCCTCAGAGAGTACAAAGTGGCACTCTACCAACTGAGCTAAACCCCAGTCCATTATTATTATTATTATAAAATATTATATATTAAGGTAGATTTTCAATAGAAATATCTGACTCTTGTTATTTTATTTTACCCCAGTATTATTTCAAATTTTGAAATTTTACTTGGATATTTTGGATTTTCACTATAGAAACCTAAATACCTCATTGAAGATTTTTCATGTCTTTTAGGACTTCAGTCATGTTTCATAAAGTTAACTAAATAGTGAATACTTTTGAACAATATTTAAAAGTTATTAGGGTTTGTTCACTGGAAAATGCCAACTGGACATTATTGATCTTCCAAAAAATTACCATTGTCACCTTTGTATTATTTTTGATGTCTTTCAGTAATATCAAAGCTTGATATTTGGTTTTTGCAAATTACAAGAAAATTCACTCTAGAAGTTATTAAAATGTAGAAGATGAAGTTCTATTATTTGATCTCATTCTAATTGTGTATTTAATCTTGTCTTCTCTCTGTATGACTGAAAGGCCAACAAATATATAATACTAATCAAAACATACTATCAAAAAAAGAAGAATTTAAGTTTATTTGACCAGGTATTTACTTATCTTGATTAGCTCATGACAAAAGTAACTTCCTTTCTCCTTCTTCTAAGACCTTCTGACAATTTTTGCTGAACAAATCTTAATGATATTCTCAACTGGTCTTCCACAGGCCACTGTCAAATTCTGGTTAGTTGCATTTTAAATCTCCATGTGCTGCTCTGTGTAGAGTACTCTAGTAGAGTTCACTGAAAACCTGTTGACCAGCTATAGGTTATAGTCTTTTGTTACAGAAGAAATAATTTAAGTAACATTTACATTTTCAACAGTGTGTAGTGTTTATAATAATAATAAAAAACATAGCAGAGGTTTAACAACTTAAAATTATGTATGAAAATGTGTTTGTGTGAGTACTGTCAGTAATTGATGGTACTATAAGTATCAGAACATTATACCTAAACCAGTAGGAGACTAGTGCAGGGACAGTTGGAAGGGACACTTGAGAAATTTCCCAGATGTTAATATATTGGCTTCTCCTCAGTGGGATTTGATGTAATTTGTGATTTTTGAAGCCTCCTAGTGCAGAGCAACCCTGAAATCAACCATAAATCTGAATATGATTGAGTGTGTTTGTTCCATGGGATTCAAACCTGTATATCCAAATCAATACTGGCCTAAACAGTGGGTAAAATGAGGCTGCGTGATTCAATTTCATAGGCCCCATATTTCATTAGTGCCTATTATGTGTCTCAATAACATTGGACACACCATGACAGAATCAAGAACCCAGTAATTGGATACCTGGAAAAAGTAATTTTACTTTTATGAGGGAGTAGTCTGTTGGGGGGAAATCTCAAACTTCTCAAAGGAATAAAGAATTTGTGTGTGTGTGTGTGTGTGTGTGTGTGTGTGTGTGTGTGTGTGTGTGTGTGTATGATACTGTAGGGCTGAATCCAGGGCCCCTCACATACTTTGTAAGGACATTGCCACAGAGCTACACCCCCAAATCCCTTATTATTTTATTTTTTAAATTAAGACAAGGTCTTGCTATGTTATATAGTCTGTCTCTGGCCTCCAAATTGTGATCCTCCTGCCTCTGCCTCCTAAATTGCTGGGATTACAGAAATGAGCTACTGCACTTGACAGGAATTAAGAATTTTTGAAGTAATGGAAGGCACAGATTCCTCCTTTTTCCTGACCTTGTCTCCTTGCAATTAGAGTCATCAAATGGGGCAGTCAGAATTCTTCTTATTTTCATATTTATTTTTTAATCATTTGACATGACAAAAAATTGTCATTACTACTGGAATACTGAGACAGGATTATGGTTTGCTACTTTGAAAGGAAATGTCTCTGGAGCTTTGCCTGTGAGAGATCAGAGTCCTGTCAAAACATTCTGTTCTGTAGGATTAATCTCTTAAATATGTTAGAATACTTCCATTTATAGAACTCTCTTGTGACTTATAAGCAGTGATGTTCAGGTAGCGACAAATGGATTGATAACATCTTTCTGTGGTTTAATGATAGAAATAGAGCAAGCCAAAGCAGGTCTATTTTTTGCCTAAGTTATACAAGCATAAGTAAGGCTTATGAGGGCCAACATATTTCTTCTTTGGATTTTTCTTGCACTTTATGAATCTGAATACAATTCTGAAAGACTAGGAATTAATATTATATTTCCAAAATATGAATATTATTTATTTTGCACAAATATTGGATGAGGTCATATTTATCATACAGTTAGGACATTAGGATCTGGAGATAAATTGTTATCTGCTATTTGAAAATAATTCCAGGAGATGTTATATAACATAACATATTTCATGATTCCAATAGCATCCAGAAACTGCCTAGATACTTCTTGTTAACCAACTTCTTTTACAATTAACAAAAGTACTGCCCTTTTTCTGAAAATATTTCCTTATAATCACTTTATTATATTATATTATTTATTTATTAAAGTACCATTCTGTCCAAAGGTATTGACTAACTTCAAGGATAAAGTTGTTACTATTGTTGTTGTTGTTGTTAGGTGCTGTCGAGTCGGTATCCAACTCATAGCAACCCTCATAGGGTTAGAAGATTATAAATCACTTAAGTCATTTACTACCATTTTCAAGTCAAAATATGTGACAATAAGTATTTTATTTACAGAAATTTTTCATTACAATGAAAAAACAAAAATGTCATTAGCAAAATAAGTTAAATGCATAATATTAGTTTTTAAAATACCTTTTCCACCATTGTCTTGATTTTCTGTCAAATTCATAGACATTCACTTTTTGACATATGTATCTTGATGGCAGTCAAAGAGTTAAATAAAGGGAATTCATAGGCAATAAGTTAGCAAAATTTCAGAGTTTATTAAAAAAAACCATTTCCATTCACAATAATTTAATTGGTGAAGAAATTGTCTTCCACTGGAGACAACTAAAATTTTGAAAGAAATATGAAATAGCTATATTAAGGTATATATTCAGGACAAGAGGCAAACCCTGATGTTAATAAGGATTATTGCCTGGAGACACTTTCAGAGACCAGCACAAGGAGAGGGGGAAACTAATGGAAGACCAAAGCTGTTCTGAGTTAAGGAGGCTGAGTTAAAAGTGCAACAAATCTGAGACACTGGAATTTGTAGGGAAAAAAAATTTGTAGGGAAATGAGTGCTACAAAATAAGAACTTCAGAAATCTGTGTAGATGTCCACTTTAGTCTGTTGCACATATATGTTTTGAAAATCCAAGACAAAGCACAGAATGATCAGAATGCTGTAAAGTGAAATTTGTAATAATAAAGATAATAGGCAATATTTAAGTTCTAGTAAGCCAAGGACCCAACTTGACAGCACCTATCAACAACGATAGCAAACATCCAGAGTAGAGAAAATTTATTGAGTCTGGGCAAATTTAGAACAGACTCTAAAAGGATCATGCTTTTTGAGACAACTATACTACTATACCCTATAGCTGTACCACTGGACAAGAGATCCATCTGATCTCAGAAGCGAAGCTGGTTAGTACTTGGATGGGAGACTGTCTGGGAACACCAGGTGTTGTGTTGGGAGAAGGACTTGGCAGCTGAGTGCCAAAAACCAGCCATTGAAAACCTATGAATAGCAGAGAAGCACAACAATAGAGTTTCACCTGTTTTATATAGGATCTCTATGAGTCAGACATTCACTTGATGACACCTAAAAATGATAACTTACTAGCATTATTGAGAAAAATAGACCTAAAATAATTAAAAACAAACCTCAAAGAAATTGAGCTGTTCTGCAATTAACTGTCTTCAAAACAATGAAATATTTTTAAAGAAAGATGACAATATCCAGATAATTTAAAATGTACTGTTTACAATAGTAATCATATACAAGTAGTTTAAAAATATTTCCTTAACCTAGTAGAATATATTAACTACAATATCTTATATTTAATAACCCCCTTTTGTCAGTTTGCCATACCAGGAGGGCAGGTGTGATGCTATTATCCTGAAATGTATGCCACTGGTATTACAGATACCAGTAGGGTCATATGGTATTGATGACAGAAATGATCCTGGTGATCACATGACACAATTTTGTCAGACCAATGAAGTTATCATTGCAAATACAGTTTTTCACCAAAACAAACAATGAATATACACATGGAATTCACCAGATAGAGCATAGAAGAATCAAATTGACTATATCTGTATAAAGAGATGATAGAAAAGCTCAATATCAAAAGTCAGAACAAGACTACGTGCTGAATATGGATCAGAACATCAACTCATCAAACACAGGTTCAAGCTGAAACTGAAGAAAATTAAAACATGTATATGGGGCTGGGATTCAGCTCAGTTGGTAGAGCGCTGCGCTGCAATCTCTGAGGACCTGAGTTCAATTCCCAGCACCACAAAAATGGGAGAAGGGCCTGGCAATCCACTCCCAAGGCAATCCCGAAACAGTCAGCCTTTGAAAACCCTATGAGGGTCGCTATGAGTCGGATACCGACTCGACGGCACCTAACAACAACAACAACATATGAGAGCCAAGGAATGACCTTGAGTATATTCCACCTGAGTTCAGAAACTACCTGAACAACAGATTTGATGTTGGCAAGATGAGTTGTGGCATTACATCAAAGACATCATTCATGAGGAAAGCAACAAGTTATTAAAGACAGGAAAAACAGGAAAAGACAATATTACATGTCAAAAGAGACTCTGAAACTTGTACTTGAACTTTGAGCAGCTAAAGCAAAAGGAAGATATGACAAAGTTAATGAAGTAAAAAGAAGATTTCAAAGGACAGCATGAGAAGCCTGAATCAAATATTATAAAAAACATGTATGAAGAACTGGAGATGGAAAACCAAAAGGGAAGAAAACAGTGTTTTTATGAAGCCTAAGGAATTAAAGAAAAAAATCAAGGTTGAAGTGGCAATAGTGAAGGATTCTACGTAACACAGAACACATCAGAATGAGATGGAAGGAACACACAGTCATTATACCAAAAAGAATTGGTGAATGACCAAACATTTCAAGAGGTTTCATATGATCAGGAACCAATGGTACAAAATGAGAAGTGGAAGCTGCCTTAAAGGCATTGGAAAAACACAAGGCCCAAGGAATTGATGGAGTATCAGTTGAGATATTTCACCAAACAGATGCAGCCCTGGAGGTACTCACTTGTCTATGTTCAGAGATTTGCAAAACAGCTACGTGGCCAACTGAGTGGAAGAGATCCATATTTGTGCCTATTCCCAAGAAAAGGGATTTAATCAATGGCAAAAATTATCAAATGATATCATTCATATCACATACAAGTAAAATTTTGCTAAGGATCATTTAAACATGACTGAAGCAGGGTATTGACAGGAAAATGCTGGAAAATCAAACTAGACTCATAAGTGGGAGTAGAACTGGGATCATCATTTCTGACATTCAATGGATATTAGCTGAAGACAGACAATACCAGAAAGAAGTCTGTCTATGTTTTGTTGACTATGCAAAGGCATTTGACTGTGTGGAGCACAATAAATTATGGATGATATTGTGAAGAATGGGAATATCAGAGCACTCAATTGTACTCATGAGGAATCTGTATATAAATCAGGAGGCAGTCATTCAAACTGTCCCAAGAAACACTGCTTGGCTTAGAACTAGGAGAGGTATGTGTTGGGACTGAGTCTTTTCACATTTCCTCTTCATCATAGATGCTGATCATATAATCTGAGAAACTGGACATTATGAGGAAGAACATGGCATTAGGATTGAAGGAATTGGTGGAAGCTTCATTAACAACCTGCAATATGTAGATGATACAACTTTCCTGAGGGCAAAGAGGATTTGGAATATTTACTGATGAAGATCAAAGAACATGGTCCCCAGTATGAACTGTACATCAAATCAAGATAACAAAAATCCTTGCTACTCAGTCAGTAAGCAACTTAATGATAAATGGAGAAAAATTGGGTGGTTGTCCAAATGTTGTTTTACTTGATTCTACAATCAACACCCATAGAAGCAGCTGTCAAGAAATCATTGCATTGTGATGTATTGCATTGAGAAAAGCTGTTGCAAAAGACCTCTTTAAAGTGTTGAAAAGATGTCACATTAAAGAAAAAGGTGAGCCCAACTCATGCTACAATATTTTCATTTGCATCATATGGTTGTGAAAGCTGGACATTGAATAAGGGAAACAGAAGAATTGATGATTTTGAATTATGGTGCTGGAAACTAATATTGAATATACCATGTACTGCCAAAAGAACCAACAAATTCATCCCAGAAAAAGTGAAACCAGAGTGGCCCTTGAAAACCAGGATGGTTAGACCTAGTCTTGTGTATTTTTGACATATTGTCAGAAGGAACCAATCCCTGGAGACAGGGAGTGTCAGGTCAACTAAAATGAGGAAGATCCTGAACTAGATTTGTTGGCACAGTGGCTATAACAATGGGCTTAAATTTTAAAAAATGATCATATTCATGGCACAGTGCTGGGGGGGTGTTTCATTCTGTTGTAAGTAGGGTTTCTATGAATCAGATTTGATGGCACTTAACAACAACAATATATTTAATAATGAAAGAATAAAACTTCTCCCTTATGATTAGGAATTTAACAAGGATAAATGTTCATATCATTTTCATTTAATAATCTCTGTGCCACTCAAGCTACTTTAATAAAGCTAAATATATATATATATATATAAATGCCTGCAGCTGTACCAGTATAGCATCTGATCCAGTCAGATATCACAACTAAGTAGGTATGGACCTGGTTAGTACTTGCATGGAAAACGACTTGGGAACACCAGGTGCCAAAAGCTTGGGAGAAGGACTGAACAACCCAGTCCAAAAAAACAATCTATCATTGAAAACCACATGAATAGCAGAGAAGCACTGACAATAGTGTTTCACCCATTGTATTTAGGGTCACTATGAGTCAGACACCAACTCGACAGCACCTAACAGTAACAACAACAACAAATATATAAAAATAATTTAGGGGTGGTGAAATATAATCAGTAAATTTTATTTTTATTTATTTATTTATTTATTTATTTATTTATTTATTTATTTATTGTGGTACTGGGGGTTGCCCCAGGGCCTCACGCTTACATACTCTGCAAGTGCTGGACAACTCAGCTGCACCCCCAGCCCATTTTTTCACTTTTTATTTTTCAGACAGGGTCTCGCTAAGTTACTCAAACTGCCTCTGGTCTTGAACTTGAGATCCTCCAGCCACCTCCCAAGGCACTGGGATTACAGGTATGCGCCACTGCACCCGGCAAATTTTATTTTACTTTATATTCTTTCAGTACTCTGGAGTTGAACCCAGGGCCTCACACATGCTACAAAAGCCCTATACCACTGAGCTGAAAACCTAGCCTCTCTGATAATTTTTAGTTTTGACACAGGTATGTGTCAAATGTGGTATATTGAGCAATCTGTTTCTGGCCTTGAGTTTGTGATTCTGTTGTCACAACCTACCAAGTCTCTGGGATTATAGGCATGTACCACCACAACTGGCTAGTAAACTGTATTTATTTGCAGATGACATAGCAACTTATGTAGGAAACTTTAACCAATCTTCAGGTAAAACTTTTCTACCAGTAAAATAACCTAATAAGTATTGGTGAGGATGTAGAGATACTGGAACCTTCATATATTGCTAATGAAAATGTAAAATGATTGAGAAAATAGTTTAGTAGATTATTAAAGTGTGAAATATATGCTATAGTTAACAAACAACCCAGAATTCTCCATCTAGATAGGTATGATGCTAGGATAAACTGAAATGTTGTTGTTGTTGGGTGCCATCGAGTTGTGTCCAATTTATGGTTACTCTCACAGGGTTTTCAATGGCTAATTATTTCAGGATTGCCTTGGGAGTGGATTGCCACATCCTTCTCACATTATTACAGTGCTGAGAATCAAAATTGGGATTTCAGTGACTGCAGAGCAGCACTCTACCAATTGAGCTAAATCCCAGCCCCAAATTGAAACACAGGTACACTCAAATACCATGCAAATGTTTAGAGTTGTTCTATTGTAGTAATCCCAAATGAGAACTATTCAAATGGCCATCAGCTGTGAGTAGGTAAGCAAGACATAGAATATGCACATAATGTTATATTAATGAATAATACAAAAGATAAATTCTATTGATATCTATGTATGATAACATAGAGTATGATTTCACCTACATCAAATTTTTAGATAAGATAAATCTACTTAGACATAAACCAAATTAGTGATTTCTTGTTGCTAGAAATGACAATATGTAGGCCTGAACAAACTTTATTAGGGTCGCATAAGTGCTCTAAATGTGGATATTTGTAATGATTGAAGAGCCACATAACCTTACTAAATTTTGAAAAATGACCATTGAAGTACACATTTATAAATAGTAAATATATAAATGTATATGTATGTGGATTCTTTCTCAATGTAACTGTTAAATAAAAAAATGTACACCAAAATGAACAAAAGGAGGCATCAAAGAAGATTCCTCTAAAGTGAATTTCATGTCACAAGTAAGTATGTAAATAGAAATCTGGCCACGTTGACAATTTTTGTCAGAAACTTGATAGTAAATGAAAATGGAGAAATGCACTGAAGAATTCTCTTTGAACCTCAATGATGTTACATCATAATAAATTATGATAATACTGGAAATAGAACTCACAAAACATGTCTGTAAAGCACCTTTATTCAGGAAGGTTCTTAAGCATTTATTCAATCAAAAGTGAAATAGAATAAAACATGGGATATAATACATAGGAAAGAAAAAATGGAATTCAAATTGGAATATAATGGAAATAAATTGTCTTTAATTACAAAAATAGTAAGTATACTTCAAGAATAATCTTTTAAGAAAAGTTACATGGATTCCAAACACATAGAATGACTACTAGGAGGACTAAACTGGAAAAAAGGCTAAATATTGCAACATATTTGTTTCAAAAATTGCAACATATTTGACCATACAGTGAAATAACACACACCAATAAAAATGAATTTGGTGTTGTTACATGCAAAAACATGGGTGAACCTCAGAATCATTATGCTGAGCAAAAGAAGCAGATAATAAAAGAGCTATTATCTATAAAACATCATAAATTTAAAAATAGAAATGAATTTATAGGGACAGAAATTATATCAGTGGTTTTATTGAGGGTAGGAGTTTAGAAAATGTTGCACTACAATGGAAATATAGAAAGTTTAGGAGAGTGATGGAAAATTTTTTTTGTATTAATGTGGTACTAATATGGTATAATCTAGTATTATTTTCAAATATCCCAGCCCACAGGTGTCCATCAGTTTGCCATAATGTGTGTGTGGGGGGGTTGAATGTTGCTGTGATGCTGAAAGCTATGTCACTGATATTACAGATACCAGCAGGGTTTCCTATAGAGCACAGGTTTCAGCTGAGCTTCCAGACTAAGACTAGAGAGAAGGACATGTCTAAGCCACTCTTGAAACAATTAGCCATTGAGAATTCTATGAATAGCAGAGAAACACTGTCAGTTATAGTGCCAGAAAATGAGCCCCCTGGTTGGAAGGCACTCAAAAGACAACTGAGGAAGAGTTACCTCCTCAAAGTAGAGTCTATCTTTTCTTTTAATTGGAAATTTTTAATGTACAACTTAATGTGAAAGTAGAGCCTATCTTAATGATAGAAATTGAGTAAAATCTCAGGGACCCCAATTTGCTGATGTGGCATGATGCAAAATGAGAAAGAACTGTAAACATACATTAAAATTGGAACATTGAAAGTGATTGGTATGAGTCCAGTAAAATCACAAATCATCAAATGGGAAATGGATCCATAAACTTTCACATTGTAGGCATTAGTGAGCTAAAATGGACTGGCATGGGCCATTTTGAAACACATAATCAAATGATCTATTATGCCAGGAATGACAGAAAAAGATAAACTTGGTTGCATTCTTCATTAAAAAAAAGACAACACAAGATCTGTCCTGACATACAATGCTGTCAGTGGTAGAATAATATCCATAGGCCTGCAAAGAAACCTATGACTATCATTCAATAATATGACTACTATTCAGATTTATACACCCACCACTAAGGTTAAAATGAAGATAGGGAAGATTTTTACTAGTTTCTGCAATCAGAAATATATCAAACATGAAATCAGAATTCACAGATAATTGCTAATGACTGGACTGCAAAAGTTGGAAACAAAGGAGAAAGTTCAGTAGTTGGAAAATGTGGCCTTGGTGAAAGAAATGATGCTGGAAATAGCATGAAAGAATTTTGTCAGACCAATGACCTTTTCATTGCTAATACATGTTTTCACCAATCTAAACAGGACCTATACTGACTAGATTTGTGTAAAAAGATGATGGAAAAATCTCTATATACAAAATGAGAAAGAACTATAAACATCCATTAAAATTGGATGCTGATTGTGGATCAGAACATCAACTGTTCATATGTAGGCTCAAACTGAAACTGAAGAATATTAGAACAAGTGTATGAGAGCCAAGGTATGACAATGAGTGTATTCCAGTTAAGTTCAGAGACCACCACAAGAACATATTTGATGTGTTTCACAATGATAATGGAAAAGCAGATGAGTTTTGGCATGACATCAAAAATATCATTCATGAGGAAGGCAAAGGTTATTAAAAAGACAGCAAAAAAGAAAATACCAAATTACATGTCAAAAGAGAATCTGAAACTTACCCTTGAACATTGAGCAGCTAAAGTAAAAGGAAGGCATGATGAAGTTAAAGAACTAATCAGAATATTTCCAAGAGTAAGAGGATAAAAATTCAAATATTATAATAATATGTGCAAAGAGCTAGAGGTTTAAGACTAAGTGGGAAGAACATACTCTGTTTTTCTCAAGCTTCAAGAATTGAAAGAAACTCAAGCATTAAGTGGTAATAGTGAAGGATTCTACAGGGAAAATATTAAATGATACAGAAAATAAAATACAGAGAGACATTACACTAAAAAGAATTGATGGAAGACTAGTCATTTCAAGATGTTGCATATGATCAGGAACCAATGGTACTAAAGGAAGAAGTGGAAGTTGCCTTAAAGTAATTGGTGAAATACAAAGCTCTAGGAATTGATAGACTATCAATTGAAATGTTTCCACAAACAGGTGCAGCACAAGAGGTGCTCACTTGTCTATGCCAAGAGATTTGGAAAGCAGCTACCTGGCTAGTTGATTGGAATAAACCTATATTTGTGCCTATTCCCAAGAAAGGGGATCCAACCAAATGTGGACATTATAAAAAATTCATTAATATCAGATGAAGTAAAATTTTTCTAAAGATCATATAATTTGACTGCAGTAGTATATAGACAAGAACTACCAGTAAACCAGGTCAGATTCCAAAGAGGGAATGGAACCAGGGACATCATTGGCAATATCAGATGGATATTAGCCAAATGCAGAGAAAATAAGAAAGATGTTTATCTATGTTTTATTGACTATGCACAGGTATTTGTTTATGTAGATCCTAATAAATAATGGATAACCTTGCAAAGAATGGGAATAACAGAGCACTTATTTGTACTCATGAAGTATCTCTACATAGACCAGGAGATATTCCTTTGAAAAAACTAGGAAGAACTGTCTGATTTAAAGTCAAGAGAGGTGTGTGTTAGGGTTATATCCTTTCACTGTACCTTTTCAATCTCTACACTGAACAAATAATCTGAGAAGCTGAACTTTATGAAAAAGAATGGAGCATCAGGATTGTTGGAAAACTCATTAACAACCTGTGTTATGCAAATGACACAATTCTGCTTACTGAAAATTGTTGTTGTTGTTAGGTGCCATCAAGTCGGTGTCCAACTCCTAGCAACTCTATGCACAAAAGACAAAACACTATTGTTAGTGCTTCTCTGCTATTCACAGGGTTTTCAAATCTTAGCAACCCTATGTACAACAGACAAAACACTATTGCTAGTGTTTCTCTGCTGTTCATAAGGTTTTCAATGACTGACTGCTTTTTGGGGGTGGGTTGCTGGGTCCTTCTCCCAAGCCTAAAGTATCTGGTGTCCCCAGGCTGTCTCCCATCCAAGTACTCACCAGACCTGACCGTGCTTAGCTTCTGAGATCTGAAAAGATTGGACATCACAGTGGTAAGGCTGCAGGCACTGAAAGTAGAAAGGATATGAAATATTTACTGATGAATATCAAATGACATCGCCTTCAATATGCATTGTGCCTCAACATCAAAATAACAAAAGTCCTTGCAACTAGGTCCGTAAGCAACTTCATGATAAATGGAGAAAAGATTGAGTTTATCCAGCATTTTGTTTTACTTGGTTATTTAATCAACACTCACATAAGCAACAGTCAAGAAATCAAAAGATGCCCTACATAGAGGAAAGCTGTTGCAAAAGACCTCTTTTAAATGTTGAAAAGTAAAGATGCTACATTGAAGATGGAAAGAGCACCTGACTAATATCATGTTATTTTCAATGGTATCATATAGTTTTGAAAGCTAGACATTGAATAAAGAAGACAGAAGTGGGTTTGACACTTTTGAATTATGGTGCAGGAGACTAATGTTGAATATACCATGGACTGCCAAAAGAACCAACAGATCAGTCATAAAAGAAGTGCAACCAGAGTGCTCCTTGGAAGTAAGGATGGTAAGACTGTATCTTATATATTTTGGGCATGTTGTCAGGAGGGAACAATCCTTGAAGAAGGACACCATATTTAGGAGAGTGGGAGGTCAACAAAACAAAGGAAGATGATCAACCAGATGGTTTGATACAGTGACTAAAACAATGGGCTTAAACTTAAAAAAAAATCATATGCCTGGCACATAGGTGTTGAGTGTTTTATTTTCTGTACATAGTGTCACTATGAGTTGGACCAGTTTCAATGGGACCTTACGACACCAACAATATTTGAAGACAGACCCATCTTTGCACTTAAATAAGTGAAACTTGATACATCCCAATTCTAGCACAATCAAATTATGTAACAGGCAAAATCATATTTGAATTAAGATTACATTTGATTTTCTCTTCCTCCATGTTTTAACAAAATTTACTTAATTACTTAAAGAAAAACACACTATTGATTCTGTCGGTGATGGAGGGAGGAGAAGTGGAATATTTTCTCTTAAATTCTGCACACATAGAAGTATATCTTTTAAAGACTTATTTTCTTTGTATATAAATCACATTGTAAATGTAATAATTCTCCAAGTGTAGCTAACTGTCTTCTTTTGGTAAAATAACTTTAAAAAATCCTTTAGAAAGTTTTCATTTTCTTTGCTTGAATATGATATTAGGCTCTTATTAATAAATCAAAGCACTAAATGTACACAAATGTTTTACATCTCCTAATGTTTCAGTTATTTATTGCTCATAACAAATGACCTCCAATTTCCTGGCATAAGCAATAATAATCATTTGTTTTACTTAGAAATTTGCAAATTGGACAAGGTTCAGTGGAAACAAATCATTCTGTCTCAGACAGTGCCACCTAGGGCAACTAACTAAACTGCCTCATGCTGGAGTCACATGAAGACTTACTCACATTTTTGTCTTTGATGTCGGTAATCTGCTGAGACTTCTGCTGGAGCTGTCAATCAGAATATCTCCATATGGCTGCTTGGTATCCTATTGGAATGCTAGATGGCTTCTAAGAGCAAGCATTCTAGAAACAAAGTGGAAGTTATTAGTTATCTCTTGTGGTGTCACAAATTAGTCCAAAATTTAGAGTGAAGCAACATTTATTATCTCACAATTTCTCTGTCATGAATGTATACATGGCTTAGCTGTGTCTTCTGTGTCATGGTCTTTCATAGTCAGTAAAGAGTGAACTGAGTCTGTAATCTTTCTATGCTTTAATTGGGGAAATTTCTGCTTCTGAACTTACTTGGTTATTGGCAGAATCACTTCCTTAACAATCATTAACAAGGGCTATTTTTTCTGTGTGGATACTGAACAAGCCCTAGCAACTAGATAGCTTGTGTGCATGCTGAGAAGGCTAAAATGAAGAGACTTCAACAAAATGGAAATCAGAGTGTTTTGTCATTTATTCATGGATATCATATCTCATCATGTTTGCTATATTCTTTTCATTAAAGGTAAGTCACTAGGTCCAGATCAGACTTTAGAGGAGTAGTTGTATAAGGATGTGAACACCAAGAGGTGAACATCATTGAACACCATTTTTGAAAACTATATATTAGAGCTATTTTTTTCTTTTATGGGCAAGTCTTAGAAATCATATAATATACTCCCACAGTTTTCTATTGGCCAATGCAGGACCAAAGGATCTGTCCAGATTCAGGACTGATCACACCACTCAGTGAGAAAAGCATCAGTTTCCTATTGAATACAGAGCATGTGAGGTAGTATATATGTGAGGTAGTATATATTATATAGATATTAACGTATCTATATATGTTAATTATAAATAGTCAAGAAATTCATCAATAGCAAAAACATTCCTATTTACTGTTACCATTATATAAAGAAATGTTTATACATTTGGTATCAATTTTCTTCAAGAAAATGTGATTTGTGTAAGATACACAGTAGGAAATCAACATTATAAGAGATGTTTCAGTTTTTCCCCCAATTTTAGTTATTTCTTATTTGACTTTGTTAACCATAATTTTTATTAGAGACATAAGTACTTTTAAGTAACCAACTTTATATTTTATAACAACCATTTCTAATATAGTTTATGTTCTAAAAGTTTCATTTTGTATATGTTTCATATAATATTTGTAAGTTTTACAGTATGTTTTTTATTTCCTTAGTGTTTTCCTTTATAAGGTCCCATATAAGGGTAAAGAAGGCATTGTTGTTGTTAGGTGCCAACAAGAATGCCAGTTAATGTAACTATTATTCAATTTTGCACACCTACCATTAAGGCCACATATTAAGAAACGGAATAATTTTAACAGCTTCTGCAGTCTGATTGAACATGCAGTCTTGATTGAACATGCAGTTTGGATGCAGTGGCAACTACTGATGACTGGAGTGCAAAAGTAGGAAACAAAGAAGCAACTCAGTAGTTGGAAAATATGGCCTTGGTCCCAGAAACCATGTTGGAGATCACATGATAGAATTTTGTCAGACCAACAAACTTTTCATTGCAAATACATTTTTCACCATCATAAATGTTGCCAATACACCTGGAATTGACCAGCCCAAGCAAAGAGGAACTGAATTGACTACACCTGTGAAAAGAGAAAAGATTTATGGAAAAGATTATGGAAAAAAGATTTATGGAAAATCTCAATGTCAGAAGTCAAAACAAGACCAGGTGCTGATTGTGGGTCAAACCATCAATTGCTCATATGCAGGTTCAAATTGAAACTGGAGAAAATTAGAACAAGTTTGTGAGAGCCAAGATGTAACAATGAGTAAATCCCACTTGAGTTCAGATACCATCTCAATAATAGATTTGGTATGTTAGACATTAATGCTAGAAGACCGGACGAGTTGTGGCATGACATGACAGACATCATTTCCAAGGAAAGCAAAAGATTATTAAAAAGACAGGGAAAAAAAGAAAAGACAAAATTAAATGTTGAAGGAGACCCTAAAATTTGACCTTCAACATCAAAAAGCTAAAGTAAAAGGAAGGAAGTAAGGACAAACTTATTCAATGGGTACAAAATTAAAGCTATCTATAAGTTCTGGAGTTCTCTTGCACTGTAGAATTATTATGATTAAGAATATTATGTTGAATATTTCAAAATAGCTTGAAGAGAAGATTTAAAATATTCTTATCACAAAGAAGCAATAAGTAAAGTAGATGCCTATAATTCTATAAATTGAAAATGAGATATTTAGTGTAAAGTCTCATTGTATAGGTAAATTGCAGGTTAAATAGAAGTGAACAGAAAATTAGTCAACTAGGAAGTAGACTTCAAGAAATTACTTGGAATGTAGCATAAAAATATTTTGCAGAAGAGAGAAAATTAGGTAATATTGAGGATAAATTGTTAGGTGTCATATTAAGAATTCAATATTTTTAATTAGTAGTTGAAACATTTACTATTGTCAAAATGGTTCTAATATTTTAAGCAATGTACAGATTTAGTGTAATACTTATCAAAATTCCAATGGCATTTTTCATAGAATAGAAAAAGCAATCAAATTTTTAACAATTCAGGACCCTGAATTGTTAAGAGAATTTCAAGCAAAAAGTACAGGCTGGAAATATCATACAGTGATTTTGTATTTTATAAAATTATTATAATCAAAATAGCATGATATTAGCATAAAAGTAGATCCATCATCCTCTGGAATAGGATAGAAATCAATTCATTTTTGACAGTGGTGTTAAGACCATGCAAAAGGACAAGATAATCTGTTTAATAAATTATCCTAAGAAAATTATTTCTCCAAATAGAGAATAATAAAATTAGATCATTATCTTACAGCATACACAAAACTCAAAATTAATTAAAGACTTAGATATAAGATCAGAAACTATAAAGGTATTGGAAAACAATATAGGGAGTATTCCCATGACCTCAGTCTGGGTAATGATTTTTTCTATATAATTCCAAAGCACAGGAAACAGTATAATAAATAGGTTAATCAGATTGCATCAAACTAAAAAATAATTCTGTACAACAAATAAATTCAAAAACCGAGAAGAAAATTTACAGAGTGGATGAAACAGTAATCAGTAACAAGAAAACTACCCAATTAAAAAGTAGGGAAAGTACTTGGACAGGTGCTTCTCAAAAGAATGCATGCATAAGCGATGTGTATCTTTATTCTAGCATTGTGGATTGAACCCAGGGCCTCATTCATGATAGGAAAGCACTGTGTCACTGAACTACAAGTACAGTAAAGGCATGTATGAAAATATCACAAAGAAACCTATTTTCTATAATTAATATATGCCAATAGAAAAGAATACATACATAGTGTCAACAGGTTTCATGAAAAAGTGCTCAGCATCAATCCTTAGAGAAATGCAAATTCAAATCACAAGATATCATCCAGCCCCTACTAGAATGGCTACTGTCTAAAACTTTGGAAGAATGTGGAGAAAAGGGAATTCTTGTACAATATTGGTAAGAGTGTAAATTTGCAAAACTATTATGGAAAATTCTAGAGAGCCACCAAACCAAAAATAGAGCCTTCATGTGGTCCAGTAATATCAATTGTGGGAATTTACCCAAAGGAATTGAAATCAGTGTTAGTGGCACATCTGCACTCCCATTTGCTGCCACTTTTTTTCACAATATCCAAGATATGAAATCTACTGTGGCTATCAATAGATGAATGGACATAGAAAATGTGCTATATACAAAGTGTTATCAATAGATTTGTGAATGTTTAAAATAAGAAATTATTACAGTAAGAGACACATTGCCATTAATTCATCTCAAAATCCTCCCCCTGGCTTCAAACACACTGATCCCCTCATTATTTTCATTTTCTGAAGGAGTTCTGGGAGTTCTCTTTGGTGAATACCTTTATTTGTACTGTCATGACTACCTTGATGTCCTGAATTGACTTTTCATGGTCATTTTGACTTTGGAGAAGAGCCAATTCACATTACGCCAAATCTGGTGAATAAGTGGATAAGGACACATCATAATGGTTTTATTTGACAGAAACTGCCATACCAGAAATAATGTATGACATGTAGTATTGTCACTAAAGAAACAAAAGAGGAATTCTAGAACTGGTGTGGAAAGTGGCAAGAATGATGTGATGAATATGTTCAAAGTTAGTTCAAAGTTAGGAGGAGTATTCTGAGGGGCATTAATGGTAATGTGTCTTTTATTTTAATAAATATTTTAAATTTAAGCATTAATTGTACTTTTAAAAATCATATCTCATATGCATAATAGAATACTATTCAACCATAGCCTGCAGCTGTAGCCCTGTGGCATCTGATCCCGTCAGATCTCGGAAGCTAAGCAGGGTCAGGCCTGGTTAGTACTTGGATGGGAGACCACCAGGGAACACCAGATACTGTAGGCTTGGGAGAAGGACCTGGCAACCCCCTCCCAAAAATCAATCTGCCATTGAAAACCCTATAAACAGCAGAGAAGCACTGATGATAGTGTTTCACCTGTTGTACACAGGGTCGCTATGAGTCAGACACTGACTTGATGGCACCTAACAACAACAACAACAAATTCAACCATAAAAAAGAAGGAAATCCTGTCATTTGCGGTAACACAGATGGACCTGAACGACATGATGCTAAGTGAAATAAACTAGATACTGAAAGACAAATACTGCATGATCGCATTTATATGTCGAATTTATGAAAGTTAAACTCATAAAAGGAGAGGGTCCAGTTATGGTTACCAGAGGTAAGGATTGTGTGAGAGGAAAGAAGGTAATAGAGAGTTTCTGGTCAATCAGAACAAAATTTCAGAAAAGCAAGTCTTAATATCTATCTATTCAAAGGGGAGTAACTAGTCAATAGTCAATAATAATGCATTGTACATTTCAGAATGATGTAGAGAAAATTTCAGATATTTCACCCCCAAAATGATAAGTAGGGTGATAAGTATTTTAATTACCTTAATTTAATCATCCCTTATTTATACAGATATCAAAACATCACTTTGTACTGCATAAATATGTACAAAATAGTATGTCCTTAATAACTAAAATGATTATTTAAAAACTTTAATGTAAAAAATAATAACAATGGTTTACAGCCAAGAGACCTTTACTATTAGTGAAGAGAGCAATTATTTTAAAGGAATCATCTGTGTTACCAGAAGTCATTTTGTAGACACTGGTGTCACATAGACAAATTTCATTAATTTGTTAAAATAATTATTGCAGTGTCTAATAGGTAGGAGATAACTAAAAACCAAAAAAACAATGTCATATAACATGGGAGCAAGAGAAGAGCAAAAACATCCTATGGTCATTGTGTCTTTGAGGAGGATGGTAAGGATTTTAGTGTGGGGCATCGCCCTGCTGCTGGACTTGCTATGGCTGTGAGCGGGAACTGGCGGCCAAAGACCCGTCTTCTGGTGAGGGGGAGCTAAGCACCCAAGAGCCACAACGCTCGGAAAGGAGGCTTATGTCCATGGCTGCTCTGAGAAGCCTTGAAAAAGGCAGGCTCAGAGGCTTCTGCCCACAGCAGCTCCTTGCTTCTTTTCTTCCAGAGGAAGATGCCGAGTGCTCTGCTCCAACAGCTCTTTATTGCTTCCTTGTCTGTCGTGGTGGATGGAATGGACCCAGACTGCTCCATGTACTGCCCTTATATACTCTTCTGGGGCTTGCTGGGGACCAATCAGAGGCAGTCACCTCATATGGGTTTCAGCCAGTCAGAGGGGATACTCAAATTTGGTTTTGTAGAATTAGCCAATCAGGGGTGGTTCCAGAACGGTCCAATCAGGATCTGTTCTGGGGTTTGGAAACAGCCAATCGATGTTGAGAGGACTGAGGCAAGGGAATAGATGCCAGAGCCACCTTGGGGAGCTGGATGACCCTGAGTTCCAGGATGTAGGGCAAAGGTGACTGCCTGGGGAACAAGCCTCAGTCCTCCAAGGGACCTAGATAGGCCCTGGGGCAAACTGCCTCTCTAGGCAGTGCCCTACATTATATTAATCAAATTCTGTTAAGTATGTATCTATAAATTCTCAGAAAAAAATGTCTAGTATACTGTTTATAAGGAACCAGTAAGCAGAAGGGAAACCATTAAAGGGTTTTGTCCATGATTGCCTTCTTTGTTTTAGTTTGTTTTGCTTTACGTCTTAGTGAATTCAAAATAAAGTGGATTGATTTTGACAGTGACCTTCAATGTAAATGCAAGTATTTTATTTAAAAAGACATTACAGGGAAAACCAATAAGAGTGTGAAGAATGCATGTGAAGGAGAAAGATGACAGCTGATAAAGAGTGTATCATCTGTTATTGGGCATTCCTGTGCCCTCTTTGGGTTCTTAGGCTCCTTGATAAAAAGAATTTAAAAGTGGACTCAGATAGGAACTTTGAGGACAGTTTATTTAGAGTTAAAGAAGGGGAGAGTGCCCTGAGTGTCAGAGATAGTAGGGCTCGATTCTAGGCCTGTATTGGGAGAAGCAAGTTAGAAAAAGACAAAGAGAAAGTTAACACTTTCTGACTTAGAAATCCAAGGTAGGCAGGTTCAGCAGTGAAGGGCTACAAACAACTGTGTACATCTGTGAGCAATAGCAAGTAACTGCATTAGGTTTGGGGGTTTATAAGTCTATATCTCATTAAGAGGACAGATAGTCCTCCCATTTCCTTATCTTGTCTTCAGATACATTGTATTTCTTCTGGCTTAGGCTCTCCTTTAGGTTGTAAAACAGGTTTTCCTCTTTCACACAGAAGTCTTGTCCCAAAGATGGCCCCCTTGGTTAACCCAGATATGGAAGCACCTGTTGTCTTATGTTGTTGTTGTTGTTAGGTGCCATCGAGTTGGTGTCCAACTCATAGTGACCCTATGTACAATAGGGGAAACACTGTTGTAAGTGCTTCTCTGCTATTCATAAGGTTTTCAATGATGGATTGATTTTTTGGGGTGGGTTACCAGGTCCTTTTCTGAAAGCCTATAGTATCTGGTGTTCCGAGGTGGTCTCCCATCCAACTACTAACCAGGCTGGACCCTGCTTAGCTTCCAAGATCTGATGGGCTTGGAGGCCACACTGCTATGGCTGCAGGCGTCTTACAGGCAAAGGTTATTAACAACCACTCATCATGCCATTTGTAAAGGGTGTTACTGACTCTCTGCAATGCCGTTTGCAAAAGGATATTATCTATAACAATCATGCAGTCTGCTAAGGACATTATCTACCATGGAAGTACTGATCAAGCCATTCTTTTATCATTCATCTCGGAAGAAGTTCATGCATATAAATGTCATATGTATGTCTCAAAAGGTGCCTGGGCAGTAGTTGGCTGTGGAGGGTCCTTTTTCCCCTTTCTTTCTGCCTAGCATTACCAATTATCATCCAGCATGTTAACATAAGGGGAAAGCTTATATCATCTGGGGAATCCTGTGAGCCAGAAAAAAATGTGTATCTTTGTTATCCCTCAAGGAATAAGGAAGCTCCACTAAACTTCTACTAGTCATTGTTTGAAAGCTTCCTTTTATGGAGAAAACGTAGCCTATAGGATGAAGGGTCCTTCCTATGACCATAATTTGTGGTGAGATTATCTTCCCTGTGAAGAATAGAGAGCCCTTAGTCATTTGATCACTGTGGATGATGTGCCTTACCTGTGTCCCCTGCCACATTTGCCTTAGAGTAGAAGGAAGTCTCAGTCTCCATAAGAAAGTGGTAGGTCTCCTTCAGCTGCTTATTGTCAGCAAGACTGGCTTTTCTCATGTTATACTGGTCATTTATACACAGGACTTTGCTAGATTAGACTGGAGAAGAGAGTCTCTGCTCTACCATCTGTTGTTATCTTGAGGGTCAGGAGACTTTGGGTCTGGATTAATAACTTCTGTTAGGGAAGGAGGTAGTAAGATGCCACTTAATCTTTGTTCCCCAATCTCATCCTTCAATGTTCCTTTTGCCATCTTTCAGAACTTTCCTTTTGATGTCACTCAAATTAATTCCAGAATTTATAGCTGCCTTCTAAGGAAAACATAGAGATGTGTCCATGGCATCTTGTCTAGCCTAGAAATTTGTGTTTGATATTTTAAATCAAATATATATATATAACTTTTCCTGTGTCCTAATTTACAAAGAGTTATAAAATTATAAAAACATTTTGGTGCACTGGAGATGTAGCTCAATAGTATAGTAATTTCCTAGCATGTTATGCCATTGATCACTAGTACTACAAAAAGGGAATTTTTTTTTAAAAAAAACAGCATTTGGCTAAGAGTCTTTTGAAAAGTGACTTCAATAACAGTGTAGTGTCTTACAGACATCTTTCATGTTAGCTATAAATATGAAATAACCCAAGTATTCTGGAAGATTCTTGACTTCAACAAGAGACTTTGGGCTCTTAATAGTATAACTAATCTGCAATATGCTCTGTCGTTATATTGTAAGAAAACATCTTTAACGAAATCATGGGATGTGCATGTGAACAATGTAAACATTGCATGAAGAAATGCTATGGCCATACTCTTCTTCTTAGATACACACTTATTTGTAGGAATTACCTTTAACTTGACAATTCTGAGAAGACAAAAATGACCAAGACATACTTTCTGTCCTTGAGGAGCTAATAATCTAGTAAATTAAAGGGAAAAATTCACAAACACTATGCTTAAACAAAAAAGGGAAAGTAAAATATAAACACAGTCTTGTAGAAAGAGGATGTAGAAATGTAGACTAAAGAAACAGAACAATAGGTAGGTCTTGAGAAAATCTTGTTCCTTAAAGAAATTCCTAAAGCAAACAATATAGCAGAATTTGTAAACCCATGTGACATTATTTTTTTCAAAAACTTAATGAAATGGTATGGACATTCTGGTTTTATAAACTGAATCTAGGCACATAGAGTAATGTGAAGAAAAATAGCTATATAGAAAGTTGTGTTGTACTGAGATTTAATTTAGGCTACATCTATTTAGGGCAAAAAATATATTGATTTTTTTAAATGATCCAAATAAAGCTGGCCTGTTGTGAAATACTGGAATATATTTTTCTCTCATTTTATTATAAGAGCTTTCCCTTCAAAGACCTGAGAGCATTTCCATAAGTATCATTTTCATTTCCTTCCAATACACAAGATTTTGCTGATTTAGGAAAAAGGCCAGATGACATACTGAAGATCATAAAATTCACGAGCTATAAGTTTTATTTCTTCTTTACTGTCATTAGATAGACTTCTGTCTCTCACACATACTACATATACATATATGTATACACACATACATGTTGTTAGGTGCTATGGAGTTGGGTTAGACTTATAGCGAACCTCATAGTGTTTTCAATGGCTGATTGCTTTGGGATTGCTTATGGAGTGGATTGCCATGTCCTTTTCCCATTTTTGTGGTGCTGGGATCAAACAAGGGTCCTCAAAGAGTACAGAGCAGCACTCTACAAAATGATTAAACCCCAGCCCACATACAAGCATACATAGATACATCAAAATAAATAACTTTAAAAGTGAAGAAAGTAGCCAGGCGTTGTGGTGCATGCCTGTAATCTCAGCACTGGGGATTTGAAGGAAGTAGGGTTGTGAGTTCCAGGACACCTGAGCTACATATTTAGACCCTGTCTCAAAAGAAATTTTTAAAAAGTACATAAACTATCACCTTTACAAAACTCTTTTCTTTGATTCGGAAAAATTGGTGTAAACAGAAACAGAAGTAAGACTTTGCTTATCAGTTATTTAACTTTTTGGTAGCTCACTTCCTTGAACCAATTTTCTCAATTACTTTTTCTCTCCACCTTACTATAATTAGTAATTATATTCTCTCCCTGAGTTATGCAACTTTGTAGTGACTCTTTTAACAGTGAAAAGGGTATATTCCCTGCCTATAGATATTGGATGAGGCCACATAATTTCTTTGGCTGGTAGAATTTAGGCATAGACGATAATGTATCAATTCCAGGGCAAAAGTATTTCATGTTTCTGCTTGCTTTGTCATGCTGTGTCTTTGCCTTAATAAGCCTGTGAAAGGCATCAGTCCTAGAAGCATGAGAAAACCTAGAGAAAATCTGATCCAAAACTATAGCCAAGAACTCAGACCTACCATCCTAAAAACAGATCAGATCTGCTGAGTACAATTAATTATATTAATGTCCTAGAGTCTCATAAGCATGAAAGTGAAGTCTTATTGTAATAAGTCACTGCAATTGGACTTTGTTACATGAGATTATTGTGACAGCAGCTTGGTAATATGTATGTCAAAAATTATGAGAATTTAATTCTTATGTATGTGTGTATATATATGTATACACATATATATGTATACACATATAAACATTCATGATGTTTATATCTTTATACATATAACCTATATGTATACCTATCTACATATAAGTAACTTTATAAACACAATATTGATCAAACAAAATTGGGGAACTTTAGGGAGGAAAATGAATACTTTTAATAATATATTGTCATTTGGTTTAATTTTATATTTAAAAAATGTATAGTTGGAATACTAAATCGCTATGATAAACATAATGCCCACATCAAATAGATTCATGATAATCAAATGCATTTTTTGGTGATCAGGAAATAATTAGGTATTGTCTATGATGTCAGTTTGGTGTCCCTTCTACTCTTCAACTGAAATTAACAATCAAATATAGGTTTATGTTCTCCCAAGGTTGAGGTGAACCTCAGAATTTTACAACACTGTACATCACCATAGATGTATCATAATTAGCACCAGAATTAATTTTTTCCATCATCGCTCAAAAATTCTCCTTACCTCTTAAAAGATAAACCAAGTTTCTTACATCATTTCCCTCTCTACTTCAAAGGAGGAAATAAAATTCAATGTGTTATCAAGAGGAATACTGTTAAAGGAGTTTAATTTCTTCTCCTTGAAAAATACTACCAAAAAATGATAAAACCATTAACATATCATAAAAAATATATGATAAAAGATTTGTATCCAGAAAACATAAATGATCCTCAGACATAAGAATAATGAGAAAAATATTAAATTGGCTAAAGATTTGAAAAGATATGTAGATGGGGAGAAAGCATGGGAAGATTCTCAATATTACTAGTTATTATGGGACTGCAAATGTAAGAACACAATGAAATGAAATATAAAACTTTTTTGTTGTTGTTGTTAGGTGCTGTCGAGTTGGTATCCGACTCATAGCAACCCTGTGTACAACATGGGAAACACTATTGTCAGTGCTTCTCTGCTATTCATAGGGATTTCAATGGCAGATTGATTCTTGGGAGTGGGTTGCCAGGTCTTTCTCCCAAGCCTACACCTTCTGGTGTTCTCAGGCGGTCTCCCATCCAGGTACTAACCAGGCCTGACCCTGCTTAGCTGCTGAGATCTGAAGGGATCGGATGCCACAGGGCTACAGCTGCAGGCTATATAAAACTTAGAATGGCTTAAATGAAAAAAATATTTAAAGGAGGATATCATGTGGAACATAGTTGTGGAATAATCAAAACTCTCAACACTGGTGGCCAGGATATAAAATAATATAGCCAATTTGCAAAATAATAAATATTTTATTAAACCAACATGAACTTACCATATAACCCAACATTTGCACTCTTAGGTCTTTACCTAGGAGAAATAAAAATTCATGTTTGTACACAAGCATATAAAATGTGTGGATGGATGTTTTGGTTGTTTATAATTTCTTGAAACTGGAAGCAATGGAAATGGTCTTTGATGAATGATTAAACTCTAGTAGACCTTAACAATGGAAACGTCAGTTGGAAATAAAAAGGCACAAAGGAGTGATACACACAATTGAATGATTTCAAATGTGTTATGCTAAGGTCTGCAACCATAGCACCCTAGCATCCAATCCTGCCTGATTTCAGAAGCTAAGCAGGATAAGCCTGGTTAGTCCTTGGATGGGACACCACTTGGACATACCAAGGGCCGCAGGCTAGGGAGAAGGACCTGGCAATCCACTCTTGAAACAATATGCTCTTGAAAACACTATGAATAGCAGAGAAGCACTGACAATAGTGCTGGGGCATGACACAGTGTTAAGAGAGTGTTTCATTCTGTTGTACACAGGTTCACTATGAGTTAGACCTGACTCAATGGCACCTAACAACAACAACATGCTAAGGAGAAGCCAAACTCAAATATCTTCATGTTGTGTGTTTATCTGTGTGCATAATTTGTAGAGCCCTACGCAAAATAAAAATATAGGGTGCGATGTTAAGAATTTAAGACTTTTCAATTTATTCACAATAGAGTATCAAACCAATCATGGGATCATTCCAAGCACAGGGCTTTATTGATTGTATAAGCTGCAACTTCATGAAACTGATGCTGACCACATATATATATATATATATATATATATATATATATATATATATATATATATGGGACTACAAATATATATATATATATATATATATATATATATGGTCTGGGCCGGGATTTAGCTCAGTTGGTAGAGTGCTGTGCTGCAGTCTCTGAGGTCCCGAGTTCAATTCCCAGCACCGCAAAAATGGGAGAAGGACCTGGCAATTCACTCCCAAGGCAATCCCTAAAAAATCTGCCGTTGAAAATGCTATGAGGGTCTCTATGAGTTGGACACGACTTGACGGCACCTAACAACAATAGCATATATATTTCTAGCACTATAACATTCTCAAGAGGCACATGAATAGGAAAAGAAAAGAGATCCATTGTTTTCAGGGACAGGAGTTGAAAGGAGGAGCTCACTTCGAAGGGCATAAGGGAATATGTTGGAGTGTTGAGACTATTCTGTCTTAATAATCATGATGGTTACACAATTACATACACATGTAAAATTCAACACATTATCAAGAGTAATAGTTTTAAAAGAATATAATTTATTTTATTTGAAAGACATTATTAAGAAAATGAAGAAATCATCAACTGAGAGAAAGTATTTACAAAATACATCTGGTAAAAGTTTTGTATTTAACAGACAGTTCTGTGAGTGACCACACAGGGAACATTTTCCCTATGTAAATCATATAAATCTGACTAAACAAAACTACATATACAAAATATTATATTGATATTTTATTGCAGAATGATTATAGATAATTCCAGAGAATTGTGGAGCAAGATAAAATTAAGAAAAACAAAATGCAGTTGGATAGACAAGAATAATGGTCTGGGGTGGAATATCTTCTCAGCTTCTCACTAGCAGATTGAAATGCCTCAAATCTCTCTGAGTCACAGTTTCATCATCTTTACATTTTGCAAATCCAAATTACAGAGTGCCCATAAAGATCATATAAAGTAACACAAATAAAGCCAACTTTTAAACTTTATAAATTTAAAGTACTCTTTAAAATATTATTGGCACTGATAATAAAAGTGCAAAGTTACCCCCTCTTTACTCTCACATGTAAATATTTGTCACTGTGCCCATTTCTGATTCAGAAATGTCCATTGAAATCACAAATTCACTTTAACAATGTTCTGAAGAAACATAATTTAATATATAACATACTTTATACCTGGAGAGAGTTACTTATTTTCACAGTTGAATTGATACACTCTTTTACAGGAATCCATTTCCTACCTGTTGGATAAAATTGAATTCGCTCAATGTAGTATGTATTTTCTTCCCTAATGCTAAAATGAGTGCATGAACCAACTCCATTCTTCCAGCTTACTTTTCAATTTTGGTATCTATCTTTAACATTTGTGTAACTGTCCAGTAGTATAAACAATATGGTTAGAGGTAATTGACTATAACTGAGGGTGAGAATCAAGCAGCTTCATTTTACACCCAAATATACAATAATAAATGTGAATCCTGGTAAATGTGTAGACTAATAAATTATTACATGCTAAATTCCATAGTCAAATATGTGACTCATATTTGCTTTTTAACTTAACTGAAGAGAACAAAAAAGTCAATCATAGAATTCTGAATTCTTTTATGACCCATTTAACCTGACAGGAACATGCCTCCAGCACCTCGTTACAATGCAATCTAATTGTTTAGTTAAATACTTAGTGTCTATTTTCTGGTCTATAAATTCATTAATGGCAACATATGTGCTTTATTTTTATTTTTCTGGTGGAATATGTTTTGTTAGCATGTAGTATTTCTTCAGTGCTTTTACTTTTTAGAGTAAGGAAAATCAGATATTATTTTAGTGGGTAGAGTGGCAATTTGAACAAGATACTGAGTAGAGTCAGAGTATTTTAGTTAATGTTCCAATTTTCTTTTCTTAATTGATATAAGACTTCATCTTTTTTGAGCCCCAATTCTCTGAACATCTAAGTGCTTAGAAAAATACTTGACCTACAGCATTCTTTAAGCAAATATCAACTTATTTTCCTAGAGTATCACCATATCACTGCTTCAAAGGAATGCTATGATGGTTAAGTGTAATGGATATGAAATGTAAAAATATTCTCCTGCTACATAAAGCTATACCCAAAGATGACAAGACAGAAAGAAGGCAGGACTCTTGAGTGAAGGGAAATTGACTGCCAAAACAAATTCTATCATCAACCAGCTAAATTACTGTGGACAATATTTATAGTCTCTCTAAGATTTTACTGTAAGATTAGGGCTCATGAATTTTTTCTTAAATTTAGAAATATTATTTATATCAAATGAACTGTGAAGCATATTCTTTATTTAACACAAGCTAAATCCACCATTTTACATAGTGATATTTGCCTCCAGCTGAAAATGCATCATAGGTGGTTATCTGATTACAAAACCCAATAAGAATATTAATAAAATGTAAACTAATCTGAATATTCTATTGCAGACCATTCTTTGCTAAATTAGACCCCCAAAACTGAGTGTTAGAGATTGAAACACTTTGTTTCTTGTTCAGCACATTCTAGAGCATTACAGACTTTGATTTGCTTTAACTTTTACCATAAATAAAATGCTGTGGTACAGAAAGAGAAAAAATATGCCATGAGAACATTTCGGTATTGTTATGTATAGATTTTCTGTTATTGTTGTTATGGGGAGTGTTTGTGTTATTTTTGCATAGATAAGCTTCTGCAGTGTTAACTTTTTACATTTATACTTTCTTAACACTGTAAGGTTCATAAACACAGGGTTATTGGTCATATATATATGTGTGTATATATATATATGTGTATATATATATACATATATATATATTTAAATTCCCATATCAATTATACATTGCCTGGCATTGATAATTATTTAATAAGATGTAGTATTGATAATTATTTAATAAGATGAAGAGAGGCTTATTGATTCAAATATATGTATAATCAATCATACTTTTGGGAATATTGATCTATGGTTTGCTTTAAATATAGAAGAAGCAAGACAAAGGCAACAAGTTTTTAGATTTCACTGAAAAATAGCAAATCCTGATTCCAATGATTTGATAATATAATACACTATAAACAATTACACATGCTGGGATTTAGCCAGTTGGCAGAGTACTGCGCGGCAGTCTCTGAAGTCCCGCATTCAATTCCCAGCACTGCAAAAAAAAAAAAAAAAAAAAAAACATGGGAGAAGGGCCTGGCAATCCACTCCCAAGGCAAGGCAATCCCAAAACAGTCAGCCATTGAAAACCCTATGAGAGTTGCTATGAGTCAGATACTGACTCGACGGCACCTAACAACGATAAATAATTACAGATATTCGTTGTTGGACATCAAGGTCTATTACACAGTCCAGTGTAGGTGTAACTGCCTTATTATAATGATATAAATGGAGGTTTGTAGAGAAAAGAATAATGTGCTTTCCTGAGACAATAAGAGTCAATTGTTTGGTTGCTAAAATGAGGTAAATTCCACTTTCAGCAGTCAGAAGTTTTGACTCTGAAAGCACAAGGCAAGTAAAGACAAGATGTGATGATCATGAGTCTTCCTATTTGTCCCTTTTTTGGCTGGGCTGCAGGACTTCAGAGAAGTAAAACCTCACCATGGCTCTAGGCTGGTCTCTCTTGTTCCTGTTCCATAATCAGTTACACATCACGGACAATAAGCTGAATGTCTTGCTTTTCCTTCAGTTGGAGTGACCAATTACCTTTGAGACATGATCTCTCTGCCACATGGAAACCCTCAGTTTTGGCATATTAATTCATTTCCAAGGACATACAAGCTGACTTAATCAGTTGATGTGATTAATTAAAGATACACAATCAATATTAACTCACCTCTTTAATTTGGCTTAATTTTTGTACATGCTATTTAAAGATTTTTAGATCAATTTTAAGGTGAGCTGAGGAACTTCTATTAGTTCCTTTCTCCTTTCATTTTAGTTTATTGATATCACCTTAAGCAGAATTCAGATTTTACCAAATAGCATTTTCAAATTGTCAATGTCATCAGCATCTACAGTAGTTATTAAAAATAAATGGATTCCACAAAATACTCTCTCCTTAAAGAGAAATTGTTTCAAGAAACTTATTTTTGCTAATGATTGTGAATTAAAATATTGTACTGTGAGATGAATAATAGTACAATTTTGAAGAGTAGGCAATTCACATTTTGGAATATCAGGGCAAAGGGTTTTCTGGCTCACAGTAACACAAACGTCCAGATTGCTGTTCAAGTCATGACCTTTATTATACATAAGTATTTTTGTTTGCGAGAAATAAGTTTTTCTTACAGAATCTTATTCATTTTCATGCTTTGTTTGAATACAATTAATCTGTTACTGAGTAAGTGTTAATATCTGTGTGAAGAGTACAAGAAAATAAGTCAGAATATGTTTGACTTAGCAATATTTGTAAAGGTATTACCTTATTAAGAGTGATTTATATTTTCCACAATATACCCTGGGAAAACCACTATGATTTGGTCCATTTAAATTCTATAATTAACAAAATAAATTTTCTTAAAATGTATTCTTATGTGAAAATATTGCCATCTTCTAATCTTTGGGAGTATGATATAGGTAAGGAACATGGGCTTATGTGTCATATGGCTATTTAAATAATTTCTCCAATTTTCTGACTTTGAGCAAATAATCTTTCTGAGATTCAATTCCTTTATTTGTAGAAAGAATATAGAATATCAAATCCATAGTACTGTAGTCAATACAATGGTAGGGTAGGTAAGACTCCTAGTGAAGTGTCATCAATGTAGTTGTTGTTGTTGTTAGGTGCCATCGAGTCGGTATCTGACTCATAGCGACCCTCATAGGGTTTCCAATGGCTGACTGTTTTGGGATTGCCTTGGGAGTGGATTGCAAGGTCCTTCTCCCATTTTACGGTGCTGGGAATTGAACTCGGGACCTCAGAGACTGTAGTGCAGCGCTCTACCAACTGAGCTAAATCCCAGCATCAATGTAGTAGCTACCCAATAAATGTCTTTTCCTTCTTTTATCTGGAGTTTCTTGCCTATCTGCTAGTTTTACTTATCTGTTCCCATGAGACTGTTGTATGAATATTGTAAATTATTATTGTAAATTATTATGGAATACATTTTTCTCAGTTGGCTGAGGAAGCAGGACTTACTGACAAATATTTCAGAAAAATTTCTCATCCTTTTAACTATAGAAATAATAAAAATAAAAAACTGCTATAATTTTCGTCGAAATTATATGAAGAATTTTGGAGGGCTCAGGCACCTCTATCCTGGATCAGTTAGGCACACTTATGTCTGATTTTTAAAAAATTTTTACCTTTACTTGGCCCTAAGTATGCGCTCAAAATATTAGAGTCACCACAGTAGTAGAAAAACATAAAAGAGGAAAACAACTCTTGTCCTGGAAGCATCATTCTTTTCACAACTGTTGATAGAGGCTCAAATATCTGGCACTAGGAAGCTGGGCTTCCCAAAATCAGATGTACATTTAGGAAGGGTATTAAAAGGCTGTTAAACACCTAAGGAATGGAGGGGAATAGAAGAGAAGTATAGTGAAGGAAAAGGAAGGAAAGGGAAGAGAAGGGATGAGAAGATGTCAACTGAACCAACAGGGAGTTCTATCTGGTCCTTGTTGGCGTAAGGTGCAGATTTTGTGGTGAAAAGTAATTAGATGTAGAACTCTTCACAAAGAACACAGTTTTAGCAGCTACCAGAGGAGAATAAATCCTTCATTACTGAAAGGGGATCTATACAGCGCTTCACAATACACAATATGTTGGCTTCCTGGATTTTTTCATCACATGATGACTTAAACATTATCAGTTCCTCAGGATATGTGCATGATGGCTTTCACTCATTTCTTTTGCTGATCTTTTGCTGGATTATATGTTCAGAAGTCTCACACTCTCCAGTAGTCTGATTTACTTTATCCTCAGAGCTTTGATATGCCTCATGTCTCAAGAGATGCCTTGAGTTCCTCATTTTGCAAGAGATGCTGAGTTAGGTCTTGCCCAAAGCACTTCAGGAATGCAAACATCCATGCTTCAACAACATAACAAAGTAGGATATCATTTCTTTCATACTTATTGACAAAGAAGTTTGTATAAGTGTATATGTATGGGTAGAAAGAAAAAAATGGGATAATCTTTAATCAGATTTTTATAAGAATGAATGGATTAATATCCAAGGTGGTAGATATAGATGTGGTTATTTTATTCACTATAACAGGAAGTTGGAATCCAATATGTCTTGTTTTCCAGACTGAATCTCACTGCCATTTGAGAGGAAAAATATTTTTGTCTTTTGCAATGGAATAGAGATAGAAATTTATAACAGCTGTTGCTTTTTTGACTAATAGTCTTATTTGTAATTAATGGTCATATTCCTGAAATTTGCACCATTTGCAGCATCTAATTGCTTCATACTTTCCATATACTTTAAGCTACAGATATTGACTCAAAAATAATATTTCAACCCAAAATGGGGGAATAAAAGAAAGCATTTTTATCAGACAGATATGATTTGTATGGCCCCTAATAGTGGAAAGTGCTGAGGAGTCTGAATAAAGTGCAAATGAGAAGATGAACAAAATGCATGGATGAGTGTAATTGAGATAGCAAGGATTCCTGTCACCCTTCCTCCCTTGGCTTCAGTTTCCAAACACCGTGGAACTACTGTTCTTCCTTCTGGTTGATGAGGATACCACAAAGAATTAAGATTCTTTTGTATATGACAAGTTTCTTCTCATTATAAAGCATGTTCTCATTACAGAACAAGTTCATTTGACTTCTTGAAAAAGTCAAATGTTCAAAAGTCATTTACATTTTGGGGGGAGGGTATTCAATTGAAAGTTTTCTGGACAGTGATTTTTTCTCCCTGAAAAATCACAACAATGTAGCTGGGTGGTGGCACACACCTGTAATCCCAGGAGCTGGGGAGGGAGAGACAGGAGGATAGCAAGTTGGAGACCAGAGGCAGTCTAAGTAATTTAGCAAGACCTTGTCTCAAAAAAGTAAAAACAAAAAAAATGGGCTGGGCATGCAGCTCAATGGTCCAGCATTTGCAAAGCATGCAAGTGCAAGGCCCTGGGTTCAACCCCCAGTACTGAGAAAAAAAAATCACAACAATAACATTGAGTTTTTCTGCATCTCCATATTATAATTTCTTGATAATCATGAGAGAGAGAGACAGTCAGTTGGGAGAGGGGGAGAAACAAGTGTCTAAGCATAATAAATACCACCCTGGTGTCTGATCTCATCTGATCTCTAAAGTTAAGCAGGGTCCAATCTGGTTATTCCTTAGATGAGGGACCACCTGGGGATACCCAGTGCTGTAGATTTGGGAGAAAGACCTGGTAGCTCATTCTTGAAATAATCAGCCATTAAAAACCCTATGAATAGCAGAGAAACACTGACAGATGTAGTGCTGGGCATGGCACAGTGTCCAGTAGTGTTTCATGCTGTTGTACATGTGGTAATTATGAGTCAGACCTAAATCAATGGCACCTAAAGAAAACAAGCATAATAAAAGACAAATACTAAAAAGAGTGACTTTTAATGAGCATTTTTCTAATTCAGAAAAATGCAATAATTCCCACAATGCTATTGTTTTCTGATATCCTTTGTGCTTGTTTATTTACTGGTATTTCTCAGCTCCTATGTTACAAAGGTTACATAGATTTAACCTATGTTAAAAAGGTCTTTTTATTGAAACAATAATAGTGCTGGGGATTTAAGCCAGGACATTGTGCTAGGCAACCAATCTACCATAAAGTTGAACCTTCAACACATGTTTTTTTTTTTTTTAATTTTTATTTTGGGACAGATTCTAGTTAATTTGTACAGGCTGCTTCTGACTTCCAACCTGAAGTTCTCCTGCCTCAGCCTCCAGAGTAGCTGGAGTTTAGGCATGTGCCATCAATTGCTTTTCTATCTTCTATTCTGTGTGATATTGGTGCTTGAATATTAAAGAAAATATGCTAATGGTGTAGAAAAATTTTTGGTTGTTTCTGTGAGCAAAACTATTCTCCTTGAGATTGGAGAAACGTATTTTTTTGGCAGTCATATTACCATGCCAGTAATATTTTGTTTTCTATCTTGTTGGTGTCTTCTGACACTCTTCATTTTCCTCTTATGGCTTTTTAATTATTTCATTAATTTCGCCTATCAGCATGAAGGATAATGCTCATTCAGAGTATGACATTTCTCCATTTGGCAAATTGTTGTTATAAAGAGCATTGTCAAGTTTGATGTTCAATTTGATAAAATATCTCCTTTAAACATTCAAATTTTAGATTCACATAGACTTGTTACATGAGAACATTTCCTAATAAGCATCATTTAGAAGGTTCTAACTTACAATAATTTATGCCATCTTTAGTATCAACAATGGAGAAAATAATGAAGTCTGGAGTAGGAGAGACTGGCAAGAATCAGAGACAAAAACTAGAAATAAATCTATTTACAGAAAAGTCTCTGTGCTGAAATCATGTTTACAATTCACCAAGAGAGAAATAGAACATGCGCTGCAGATGTATACGATAACTGACGAGATGTTGAATTTATTGTCTGTTTGGAAAGGAGTTGCAAATAAAAATTCAAATATATTATGCTTCATAGAAAGGGTGACATCTACAACATAATTCAGTGAAATAAAAGACCCTAAAGCTCTGCCATTTTTGAATCATCAGATCAACTTAATTCTAGGGGGACCTGTCGCTCCTGTGAACAATAATACTCAGCTGACGTTATTGTTAGATACAAACTGCTTGGTGCATACTATGAGGGTGAAGAATCCTATTCTCTCAGGAAAAGATTAGTGATTTTCTCCTTTTAGAGGAAAAAAATATGAAAATGTCTTACCTGAGCAGGAAAGAAAATGCAAAATCTCTTCAATAGTAAATAATGACTTGATCTGGATATAGGGTGCTGGAAATTTAAAGACTATCTTAAAGTCCCTTTACAGATATTAGGAAGAGCTGTGGCCAGATTGGATGGGAAGAAGTGTGTGAGCTTTCTCCCCTCTGTCGTCTCAGAAAGCAAGATAAAAGACATATAAATATTTGGACACTTTTCTCCCTTAATTTTAGAAAGCAGTTAATCAGTCTAAATACAGACCTCAGTGTACTTTTTCATATATAGATTTCTCAGATAATTTGTACTATTGAGTCATCATATTTGAATTTAAATGGTTTTCCCATGTTGTTTAACAAACTGTGCATGTAATGGAAGACCTCACACCATCCAAAGCAGGGAGGCACAGGAAATCAGAGTGGATTCACACAAGTCTGAGTCATACATTGGAGTTGTTGATGATGCAGCTTCTGTACCATCAGCTTGGATTTACCCTTCAAAAGAGCAAAGTAGTTGGAATGTTATACAATATGGAGACCAAAGAAAGAACTTTCTTTTTCATCCTCTTTCTCTCTCTTTTTAGAAAACAATATAAAATATGAGTGATCCAAACCCTTTACCAGATTCCTCAGCCTAGAATGTCATGAAAATAGGGTTTTCTGGGTGTAGTTTAAGCAATCTTCTGTCATGCTCCTTGCCATGAGATATATTAGCAATCTATGAACCAGCTCATGAAGGAGATCTGTTTTGTGCTGCTGCTAAATCCAATATTGTTTTTCACTCATTGGCCTTGGGAATTTTTTTTCACTTGGAAACTTGCCTTTAGAGCCTTATGTAGAATAATGGATTAATGGATAACACCACTGGAGGCAGGATTATCTCACAAATTCACTGTATAATGATAATGTTTCCTGAACCTCTTAGGGACTTTTCAGTTTAGAACTGATCAAGGAATTTCTGTCAATATTTAATCTTCATTGCTATTGGCTTAACTGCAATGCATAATGCTAATTACATCCCTGTTATTCCTGTTGGTGACAAACAATTACATTGTTCCTGCTGGTGACAAAATTCTATTGATACATTCACCATGACCATTCAAAATTGCAAAACTACTGAGATTTTTATTTTCTTATAACATATTGCCTTCTAAGATAATGCACAAAGCATTAACTTACAAGAATTTTCTCAGTGGGTGCAGTGGCACATGCCATAATCCCAGCTACTTGGGAGGCAGAGGTAGGTGTATCACAAGTTCGAGACCACAGACAGTCTGCATAATTTAGCAAGATCCTATCTCAAAAAGTAACAAAAAACTGAACTGGAGGTGCAGCTCAGTGGTACAGCACTGGAAGCACAAGGCCCTGGGTTCAAACCCCATACCAGGGAAAAAAAAATTCTCACTTTGTTGTATGTGTTCTTATAAAACAGAAATTAACAGGTACCATCACTAAGCTATTTTACCAGTTTGTCCTTAATTCCATCACTATTTTGTAAATGAAAGGATACATCGATTTTTGTTTTTTTTTCCACACAAATGATGTATGGCTTTGTAAACTATGCTTTTCTGTGGAAACTTCGTTTTAACTGCAATAAAAGGAATGAATAATTCCTGATTTTAGCTGCCGAGAGCTGGATAATGTGGCAGACACCTGTAATTCCAGCTATCTGGATGGCTGAGACAAGAGGATCACAGGTTCAAAGCCATAGATAGCCTGCACAATTTAAGGAGACCCTCTCACAAGATAAAAAATAAATAAATAAAAAGGAGGCTGAGTTGCATCTCAGTGGTACAGCATTTGCCTAGCATACATGAGAACTTGGATTCAATTCTAGTACTGAAAAAATAAATGTACAGAGGAAATTCTTTGTATTGTTCTAAATATCATAAGTACATGATACATAAGTTTCACTATGGTGAAATAAGACAATGTTTCCCTTCTTTCTCTCAGAAATCATCAAAAGTTACAGAAAAATAAAAGCACCCTGTAATTCACCCTATCTTTTCAATTTATACGCTGAGCAAATAATCCGAGAAGCTGGACTTTATGAGGAAGAACACGGCATCAAGATTGGAGGAAGACTCATTAACAACCTGCGTTATGCAGATGACACCACTTTGCTTGCTGAAAATGAAGAGGATTTAAAACATTTACTGATGAAGATCAAAGATCATAGCCTTCAATATGGGTTACGACTAAACA